>CAWUFW010005864.1:0-5000 GCA_963921515.1 Calotriton arnoldi
ATTAAGCCTTTTGATCAGAACTAAGCACTCTTGACAGTATTGTGGATTATTTTTGTCGTTTATGGTCTTGTGATAAATCTATATAAAGTATACCTATTTTTATAAATATATAACCTGTGTGGTGTCCATTTGTAGTGTTGTCACTTGATTACTGTATGTGTTCACAAATGCTTTACACACTGCCTCTGAACTAAGCCTGTCTGCTCGTGCCAAGCTACCAAGAGGGTGAGCAGGGGTTATTTTGGGTGTGTACCTACTTTCCCTGACTAGACTCAAGGGTCCCTATTTGGACAAAGGTACCTACCTCTGCCAACTAGAGACCCCCAAATCTAACAGTTCCCCTTCTCACCTCAGTACTAAATATAGCTATTACTGAGGGGCAGTATCCCACTCTTTGGAAAACCGCGGTGGTCAAACCGCTTTTAAAAAAGCCGTCTCTGGATCCTATGGAACTAAAAAATTATCGCCCCATTTCCTTGCTTCCAGTTCCAGCTAAGATTCTGGAAAAATATCTGAATTCCCAC
This sequence comes from Calotriton arnoldi, assembly GCA_963921515.1. Classification (NCBI taxonomy): domain Eukaryota; kingdom Metazoa; phylum Chordata; class Amphibia; order Caudata; family Salamandridae; genus Calotriton; species Calotriton arnoldi. Next base: position 525 of record CAWUFW010005864.1, read on the forward strand.
CTCAGTTCCTATTTATCGGATCACCAGTTGCTTGATGGTTCTCAGCATGGCTTTAGATGCCTTCATAGCACTGAATCAGCGCTAACTGCGGTTTTTGATAACATCCGGGTTCAGGTTGATGCAGGGTATACAACCCTGCTGGTCCTTCTTGACCTTACCGCGTGCTTTTGATAACCCTGTCTCCATTGAGGCTGGTGGAACGCCTCAAGGAGATAGGGATTGGGGCTCTGCCCTTGAGCTTCTCTCCTCCTTTCTTAGTGATAGGGCACAAATAGTGAAACTGGGCCAATTTTATTCTTCTCCCAACCCATTGATTTGTGGAGTTCCTCAGGGATCCTCTCTAAGCCCCACCCTTTTTAATATCTATGTTGCCCCACTGGCGAGGGTGGTGAGAGCCTTTGGATTTGAGGTGCTGTCTTATGCCGATGACACTCAAATCATGGTGTCCATCACTAACAACATCAGTGAAGCTGCCGCAAATTTCAAAAGTTGTATGCAGGCAGTCTCATCTTGGATGGTGGAGAATTATCTTAAATTGAATGGGAAAAACGGAGATCCTGATTTTTGGCAACCAACACGATATATGGTCTAATGACTGGTGGCCTGACACCATGGGCAGTTGTCCCTCTCCTGTTTCCCATGGGAAAAATCTGGGGGTTATGGTTGACACTTCTCTGTCCATGAACCTACAGGTTAGCAAAACAGTGTCTATCTGTTTTGGAATAATCAGGCTGCTTAGGAAAATTTCACAGTTCCTGTCGTTTTCATCGCGAAAGCAGAGCAGTGATTGCTTTGATACTGTCCAGACTTGATTATTGTAATGCCCTTTATTTGGGCATTAATAAGGGCCTGGTGAGACGGTTACAGATGGTGCAGAATGCTGCAGCGAGGCTGGTGTTGGAGTTGCCAAAGTATCACTCTGTTTCGGCCTCCCTCATCTCGCTGCATTAGCTACCTCTGGATCGTAGAATCCTTTTCAAGACTTTGTGCTTGACTCACAATGCCTATTATGGATCTGGCCCTGAGGCCATCAAGGCAATGTTTCAACGCTATATCCCTACCAGGCAGCTTAGGTCTGCCAGCAAGAACTTGCTGGTGGTTCCTAGGTTTAAGAAGGTTAGATGGGGAGGCAGAGCCTTCTCCACTGCTGCTGCCAGGCTGTGGAATTCTCTTCCGGATGGTTTATCGGGTCTTGAGTCATAGTCTCTTTTTCGCAAGGCCCTGAAAACCTGGCTTTTTACACAGTCTTTAGCTTGAGCATCCTATCCGATTGAACGTTAGTCCTTTGCAGCGCCTTGATGCCCTTGGGCTAAGTTAGCGCTTTATAAATCTAATATTCATTCATTCATTCCTCCCCTCCATTGCTTAGGTTTTTTCTGGACAAGGTGGTGCTGTCTCCTAGTCCTGCCTTTCTCTCTAAGGTGGTTTCCTCATTTCATTTGGATTCTGATATTGTTTTGCCTACCTTTTGTCCTTCTCCTGTGTCTGAGGAGGAGGTGCGTTTGCATTCTCTGGATGTTCTTCATGCACTTTCTGTGTATTTGCAGTGCACTGCCTTATTTTGCAAGTTTGATTCCTTGTTTGTCTCCCATGGTCTGGCAAAGAGGGTCTCAATCCTTCTCTCTCTACCTTGTCCCATTGGATTAAGTTGGCCATGTCTCATTCTTATTCTTTGGCTGACCGACCTGTCCCGGCGTCTTTCCCTGGAAGGTCTACTAGGTGTGTCTCTGCTTCCTGGGTGGCATTTAAGGAGGCTTCAATTTGTGATATTTGTTATGCTGCCACTTGGACTTTGCCTCACATGTTTAAGATCCATTACCATTTGCAATTGGGTGGAGATGTATCTTCTGATTTTGGTTCTGCTGTTTTGGGTTCTGTGGGTCCTCCTGCAGTGTAATGACATTTCATTTAATTAAATACACTTGTTTTTTGCTTACTTGTGGTGTAGTTTGTTTCAAAATCAGTTTTTTGTGTGGATACGTACTCATACGTAAGGACTGTGAGAGGAAGACTGACAAGGAGGTAATGCCCGGTTACTTACCGGTAATTTTCATTACTCCAAGCCCATGTCTTCCTCATTACAGTCTTGAGTTCCCACCTCCCTTTGTTCAGCTGATTTCTTTCTTGGCTTTATTATTTCATGAAGTTCTTCCCAGGAAGCGAGGTATTTGCACTTCTATGGATGGGGTTATCTTAGATTGGGAAGGAAAATCAAGTTTGGTGATTAGGTTCTGCATGAATGGAGATAAACTCATACATAAGGACTGTGACGAGGAAGACTTGGACTCGGAGTAAGGAAAATTACCAGTAAGTAACCAGCCAGTATTGTATTCCTAGATGCACATGCGCTGAAGCACCCCCAAAATAGCCATGCTGTAGTTTGCACAATAAGATGCCTTTACATTTTTGTTTTAATCTTGTCACAGTGGCCAAATGTTAGGCTCTGTCTTTTGGCAAATTTCGGCTTATTCTTTTAACATGGAGATTGGTGTTTACGTTTCTTTCTCTGCAAAGTGAGAGGGTTTTATAATGTGAAATATCTGACAGTTTTCCAGAGTGTGAAAGGAAATGCTGTAGGATTTTAAAATGTTTCTAACACACAACAAAAGTTTAACTTTACAAACATTTCTAAATATGTCAGCAGTTAGGAAAGTAGACATAAAGCGCTTTCTTTTCTAATTTTGAAGTGTGATGGAAACAAATATTTAGTAGGATCTAATGAAATCAAGACACTTGTTGATGTGCAAATGATAAATATTCACTGTAACCAGATTTCCACACATTATCATTTGTTTGCTATGTAGCTTTATCAATAAACTTGCAAATTGTGCAAATTTGGTGGCCCATTCAATGGATGCTTTAATAATTTATTTGTGACAGTGTGCTTCAAAATGCACCACCGGCTACGTACCACATACTTACCACTCTCCTGCTGAATGAGTGTGACTCATTTGCTACACTTGTTCTTTGTGTGATTCTTGCATTTTTCACAATCCCTACGTCTTTAGTGACGTAACATTGATGGCAGCACCCCCACTCTGAAAAATGTTCCAATACCACTGCCTAGACAGCCACTGCCATCCTCTGCGCCAGAGGAGGGATCACATCCTGCAAAATTTGTAGCGCTTGAACATTTGCAGCACTCTCATGTTGTCCTATGTCAGGTGTGAGAAGCTCATCTTTTCCTTTTTTCTTTAACATTCTGGTATTTGCAGTGTTTCATTTATAGTGTGAAACACAGAGCTAGAAGTGTGGAAATACTGAAAGGGAAGAAACCAGGATTAATTAACTACTGGCCTTCAAGTCATACACACTGAAAAGAATTCCCATTTTTGATTTAAAGTTATAAGACACAGAAAATAGGGGGAATTGGGTGACTAAAAATTTGAGAATGGAGGAGGAGACAAAGAGAAAGCATGAGGGGGAAAGGTAAAGCAAGAGGGAAAAAATTGCAGCAATGCATAGCACAGGCCAGACTCGCACTAGCCCAGGGTGTACAGCTACTACATGGATGGAGTCCGGGCTTAACCAGGGTCTTGCGCTAATATATCCCTACGACATCTCCTTGATACAACCACGGTGTATATTCACAAGAACGTGTGATAACTACCGCAAGAGTAGCGTAACGCAACTTTCAATATCGCAGCCCATCGTGGGAAAATAACCCCGTGTCAACGTGGAATTCACAACAAGGCGGTACCATGCGATAGTCTGCCGAAACCGCGGACAAAGTCCGCAATACAACCACCACGATGGAGATAAAAACACAAACCACAACACCAAAAAACACGCGATGGGCCAAAGCGCGATGAGAAAACCAGCGACAAGCAGTGCCAGGCCTGCAACACACACCTGGCAGGTGTCAAAAACCTCCATAAAAGTAGAAACAAAACACCCACACACAAACTGACCAACACACAAGCACCATGGAGTCAGCTGGAGCAGGCGCAGAGGACGAGCGCAACCCCACAAGCACCCCGGACGACCAGCCTGGGACCTCGGGGACAGGGAAGGGCAAGGACAAGAAGACCAGGAAGACCAAGTTCAGTCCGCAGGCGAACAGGATCATAGTCACGGAGGTGATGGAACACCATTAACAACTCTTCGTCACCTCCAACGTGTCATTGGGCACCAAAACTGGAATATGGCGGGACATCGTCAACAAGGTGAATGCCGTCGGAGAGCACAAGCGGACAATGGATGAGGTCAAGAGGCGATGGAATGACATCAAGCGGAAGACCAAGGATAAACTCTCCGCCAACCTGAAGGCAGCAACGCAGACCGGAGGTGGGGGCCCAGCGCCACAGCTGGAGCTGGATGACATGGAGGAGCTGGTGTCGACAGTCATCAGTGTGGAGACTGTGGCCGGAGTCAGGGGACCGGACACTGCTCGACAGGACACAACACAACCGCACCAGGTACTGAGGGGACGGGGGGAGATGGCCACAGTGGCCCACATGCACAAGCAAGCAGGGC
>CAWUFW010005868.1:600000-772500 GCA_963921515.1 Calotriton arnoldi
ACAACGGACTCTGGGGAACAACTCACTTGAGCAATATACATTATGCAACTACGTGAACCAGAATGCTGTAGGAACGGCTACGCCCACTGGGGAGGTTCATCGGTGATAAATTAGTTGCACGAGCCACCTGGAGTATCGCAGCACCATCAGCCACTGACGAAAGGGAAACCTGAAACGCGTTTGGCAGAGGTTGCCATTTGACTTTTAAAAGCACGTTTGCTGTTTTTTGCTCTGCTGTTTCCCATTAAAGAAAAGCGCTATTACTACTTACCTGGAGGCTCTTCCATAAGGGTAACCTTTGTTTGATGGATATATATATATATACATATATATACATACATACATACACATGGCTGTTTCCCTGCCCGCTGTCAAGCGAGCAGGGATACAGACATTGCTTTGAGATCCAGGGAGCTGCATGTTAGCAGCTCCCTGGATCACAAAGCAATGCCGACTCCCTCTAGAGGCAGTGAGCCGCCAGGGACCATGGGGTCCTTGAGACTCCCCCCGCAGTCTCCAATGAAGTGGCCAGGCCCCAGGGGATGGGGTCCCCAGGGCAATATCGGCCTGAGAGGGGGGCCACGCAGGAGCCCCTCCCCATTTAAAAAACAAATATGAAGGCTGGGGGATGGGGTCCCCGGGGCCGAAATTGGCCTGGGGAGGAGGACCACGCTGCCCCCCTACCATTTTTAAAAAACATATATAAAGGCCTGGCCCCGGCCCGACATTGGCCTCAGGAGGGGGGCCACGCGACCCCCCCCCCCTCCCATGTAAAAATTTAAAAATATAATAAAGGGCAGGCCCTGGGGGATGGGGTCGCTCTTGACGCACTGCTGGTGGGGGGGATGAGGTCCCCTTGCCTCCTTAGGGCCTCAGGACTAAAGTGGACCTCTTACCCCAAACAGCAGTGCACCAGGAGGCATGTTTGCAGAGTGGTGGAGTAAGGGGGGTGTGGCCTCTGATGACCTCTCAGCAATCCAGCTGTGTTCGGTCTTACTGGAGGTAACAGTAGGGCTAGTTGGCCCTCAAGGACCCTCAAGAGCCAAGGGGACTTCAACCACCAAACCAGTAGTATGCCAGTAGGCGCGTTTGCAGAGTGGTGGAGAAAGGGGGCATTGCCAACCCAAAACCTCTCAGCAAACCCACTGTTTGGGACTTGCTGGAGGTAACAGGAGGGGTAGTTGGCCCCCAAGGACCCTCCATAACCAAGGGGACTTCATCTCCCTACTAGTAGTGCGCTAGGAGGTGCGTTTGCAGAGTGGTGGAGAAAGGAGGCATGGCCTCCTACCAGTTTTCAGCAATCCTGCTTTGTGGGACTTACTGGAGGTAATAGGAGGGGTAGGTGGCCCCCAAGGACGTCCTTGGGGGCCAACTACCTCTTCTGTTATCTCCAATAAGTCCCGCACAGCGGGATGGCTAAGATGTCTTCAAACGCAGCTCGTGGTGCACTATTGGTTGGGGTATGAAGTCCACTTTACTCCTGAGGAACCTTGGGGGCAAGATGCCTTCCTGGTGCATCCTACACAGCGGGATTCCTCAGAGCAGGTCGGAGGCCCAGCCCCCTTTCTCCACCACTCTGCAAAAGTGACTACTAGTTAAAAAGGCCATAGAAATTCACAGAAAAAAACAAAGGTTACAGGGACTTTATAGTTAGGAATTAATTCATCTTCGGGATACAGATCCGAGAATGTTTTAATATTTTGGTTACGCGCTCATGATCTGGCACACTTGTCCTGTAGTGGTGGAATTTGAGGGTTATTGTCAAGAGGGATGGAAGGGACGTACAAACAGGGTAGCCTTACACGCTTTCTCAAACCTTCCCATGCCCAGCGTACCCATGCAACCATGTCTATTTCTGCCCTTGGGGCCTCATATGGTAAATAAAGTGCTGTCGACTGTGGCCACGGGGATGCCCGACCTGTCTCTATGGCCGTGTGGAGCGGGAATGGTGTTGGGTAAATTCAGTAATGAAGGAATTGGGCTTAGGCGCATAATGCATACAGCGCCATGTCGGTTGCTCCCAGACCACCTTGGGCAGTGGCAAAGTAGGGAGCTCCCATGAGACTCTTGGTTGTTTGCCGGCCCAGATCAATGTTACCAGGTTAGATTTCAGACGCTTGAGAAACTGAGATGTGAGTGGAAGGGGTATGTTGACAAACAGGTACAGAAATTTGGGAACGATATTCATCTCCGCTATCGCTTTATGTCCCGCGAGGAATAGGGTAATTTGGACCATGTTGCTCTTCTATCTTCCAACCTTGTGATGGCTTGGCCTCAATTCCTCAGGATCGCGGCTGAGCCAGATGCCTAAATATCGTACTGGGTCAAACGCCCATTTTTAAGGGTATTCCGCATTGAATGGCTGTGTTATCTGTAAGGAAAAATAGAATGGATTTGGACCAATTAATTTGAATACCTGAATAACCCCAAAGTGTATCACTATGCGTGTCAGGGGGCAAGGTTTTCCTGCGGGTCACAGGCATAGAGTTTGATGTCATACGCATACAGCGAAACGACTAGTCCCCTTGTAGTGAAGCCAATCCCCGGTTCGCGTGGCACTGCCTGAGTCTCGCCGCCACAGGTGATCGAAAAGGGGTCTTAGAGTAACCTATTTAAGCATACTCGAGCGGTGGGGAGAGTGTCGAGAAGTTGTATTTGGTGAGTGAACCGCAGTTAAAGTGAAGACATGCAAGTAGTGGAAAGAGGTATGCCCATTCCAGAAAATTGAACACCTTATTGGCGTCTGATAGGGCAGTGACTGCAGAATCCTGGGGTCCAGGTGGTGCATTGCAGCAAAAATAGTGCGGAGGTTGTGTGAAGTTGAATGGCCCTGAATGAAACCTGATTGATCAGGCCTAACTATTATGGGCGGGAGTGGCAGCAAGCGGTTCGCGAGTACCTTAACATAGAGCTTATTGTCTACATTTATTAGAGAAAGGGGCCTGTATGAATCACAATGTGAGGCTGGTTTATCAGATTTAAGGAACGTTTTGATGACCGCCGCTCTCAGCAAGGGAGGCAAGGAGCCAGTGTCACAGGAGTCTTTGAACATTGCTAAAAGGTGTGGTGCGAGCAAGGAGGTGTATTCCTTATAAAACGCGGTAATTAGGCTATCAAGACCAGGCGCCTTATCCCCTGGTAAGCTCTGAATGATCTGCACTATTTCCTCAGTGGTTGTAGGTGAGTCTAGATAGGCTTGATGAGCCCGATCCAGCCACAGCAGTTGAATTGTGTCAAGGTATGTGGTTAATTCCGCCAAACCCAGGACTGGAGTGGCAGTATATAATTTGGAAAAAATGGATGACATTACGCTCAATAGCTCCGAGGGGGTGGAGATGAGGTTGGACTCTGCGTCCATCAGTTCCACACATAAGAAAATGTGTGCGTCTTGCGGAGCAGTCCTGCGAGTGTCTTGTCGGGCGATCACCCTCCCCCAGAACGTTGAGGTTGTGTGTCACGGTATAGGTAGTGAGTCTCTCTGGCAGCCTCCTCTGTAAACTCTGACAGTTTGTCCCGAATGTGGGCCAATGTGGCCACATCCTTTGAGCGGAAATATTCTATCTCCTGAGCACGAATGTCCTGCTCAAGTTGTGTGAGTCTCACTCGTATGGCTTTTAGTACACCCAATTGTTTTGCTATACATGCACTGTTTATCACCACATTAAAGGCTTCACATAGCATGGAGGGTGAACACACGGAACCCTCGTTGTGTGTGAAATAATCCACTATCTCCCCACGGAACACAGCAGTCACCAGGCGAAGGCAAGGTGCGCCGCCTTCGCCCCGGTCCTGCAACTCTAGCAGGACAGGGGCACGATCCAAGAAGGTACGGGGTAAATGTGACACTCCGGTGATTCATGTCTGGACCTCTCGAGAGACTAACCAGTAGTCTATCTTGGACCATGCATTAAGATGCGCCGTAAGACAAGTGGCTCCATATATCTTGTAAGCAGTTGTCTTGGATAATCGTGTTTAGGGTCAGGGCAGCATTAGGGTGTGGGCATTTGGAACTTCAGGCCCGATCCAGACAGACATCCAACGCTACATTAAAGTCTCCACCCCAAAGTATGGCTCTGGGTCCGAGGCAAGAAATCTGCCTCCAGATCCCAGAGAAAAAGTCAGGGTCATCCGTGTTTGGGCCGTACACGGCAGGCAGTGCTACTAGGTGTGAATGCAGCATGCCTGCTATGATGACATAGCACACCTCCTTGTAGATGATGGTGTGTGTCAGGTGCCAAATAGCAAAATAGCAACGCCCCTGGCATAGTTTGAGTAAACTGAGATGTGTGACTCCCCACACCACCTAACACCACTCCCTTGGCAGTCGAGCAAGTCAGGTGGATCTCCTCTAAAAAACAAATGTCGACCTTGTGTCTAGCGAGATATGCGTGGACTAAGCGAGCTTTCCTGTGGTCATTAAAACCGCGAATGTTACAAGTAATGTATGTTGTGGTGGCCATATTGCCTGAGTATAGAGGCAGATTAGTGGGAAAAAATGAAGCGCTGTACACGCTGGCCAGAGCACTCGCTGGGGCCTCACCACAACTTGCGCCACCCATGATAAAAAAAAGATCCCGCAGGCCGGGTAGGGCTGCACGTGCTGTTGCAGGGCATCCGAAGTAGAATGCTCACCACTCGCTCATTGTACCAAGAAAGCACCCGCCTGGCACTAAGTCCCAAAAGAGACACAGGACAGAGCTGGGCACAGGCAGGCCAGCACACAGGGTCACCCGGATGAGTGGAAGTTCTTTCAGCCACTCAGCAGGCAGCAGGTCAGTCCCTAGTGGTGGTTCCTCCTGGCGCCCAGCAGTCCTCTTTTTCCAGTTCCAAAGTAAGCGCCAAGAGTTCAACAGACATGGGGTCACAGAGCCAATATTTATAGTACAAAGTGTCTTTGTTCTTCTCCCTGGCACATGGCTCTGTGCCCAGTCCAAACCAGTTCTGGGGGGCACTTCACATATCTTTTCAAGTGCACAACCACCTCTATTGTTAGTGTAGGCCCTGGCCCCAGACACACCACAGGGGGGCGATCCATCATTGTGGAAGGCAGGCACAGCCCTATTCAGGTTCAGGTGCTACTCCTCCCACAACTCCACATGCAGATCAGGCCTATTCAGCCTAGTGCTGACTCACACAGACCCTCTGGAGCCACTGCACCTCCCCAGCCCCTGTCACTCCAAGGCCAGACAGTCAATACACAACAGGCAGGCACAAAGACACATAGCACACAGAAATGCCTACTTCTAAAAGTAAAACCAAAGGGGATGATGGACGGAGTGTTGAACATTGCAAGCACTCACCCCCAGTCAACTGATCTGGGTTTAATCCATCATCATTCTTTAGCTCACTCCGCCACCCCAGTTCAGACATGGCTATATGCAAATCAGTCTGACCCTGTGCCTCATGGGAACAGTCCAGCCCGAACTGCCAAGCCATGTCTTCCCTGGACCGGAAACAAGCATCCTGGGACCGGTTTCGGGCTCACAGCCCTCATCAGCCAGGCTATCTTGAATCCAGTGGCAAAGTGAGCAAGGGACCCACGTCTGGGCATACCCTGCCAACATAGGGCGAACAAAGCAAAACCAAAGGGGATGATGGACGGAGTGTTGAACATTGCAAGCACTCACCCCCAGTCAACTGATCTGGGTTTAATCCATCATCATTCTTTAGCTCACTCTGCCACCCCAGTTCAGACATGGCTATATGCAAATCAGTCTGACCCTGTGCCTCATGGGAACAGTCCAGCCCGAACTGCCAAGCCATGTCTTCCTGGACCGGAAACAAGCATCCTGGGACCGGTTTCGGGCTCACAGCCCTCATCAGCCAGGCTATCTTGAATCCAGTGGCAAAGTGAGCAAGGGACCCACGTCTGGGCATACCCTGCCAACTTAGGGCGAACAAAGCAAAACCAAAGGGGATGATGGACGGAGTGTTGAACATTGCAAGCACTCACCCCAGTCAACTGATCTGGGTTTAATCCATCATCATTCTTTAGCTCACTCTGCCACCCCAGTTCAGACATGGCTATATGCAAATCAGTCTGACCCTGTGCCTCATGGGAACAGTCCAGCCCGAACTGCCAAGCCATGTCTTCCCTGGACCGGAAACAAGCATCCTGGGACCGGTCCCTTGCTCACTTTGCCACTGGATTCGAGCTAGCCTGGCTGATGAGGGCTGTTAGCCCGAAACCGGTCCCAGGATGCTTGTTTCCGGTCCAGGGAAAACATGGCTTGGCAGTTCGGGCTGGACTGTTCCCATGAGGCACAGGGTCAAGACTGATTTGCATATAGCTGTGTCTGAACTGGGGTGGCAAAGTGAGCTAAAGAACGATGATGGATTCAACCCAGATCTGTGACTGGGGGTGAGTGTTTGAAAAGTTTCAGCACTCCGTCCATCATCTCTTTGTGTTTGCTTTGTTCGCCCTATGTTGGCAGGGTATGCCCAGACGTGGGTCCCTTGCTCACTTTGCCACTGGATTCAAGCTAGCCTGGCTGATGAGGGCTGTTAGCCCGAAACCGGTCCCAGGATGCTTGTTTCCGGTACAGGGAAGACATGGCTTGGCAGTTCGGGCTGGACTGTTCCCATGAGGCACAGGGTCAAGACTGATTTGCATATAGCTGTGTCTGAACTGGGGTGGCAAAGTGAGCTAAAGAACGATGATGGATTCAACCCAGATCTGTGACTGGGGGTGAGTGTTTGAAAAGTTTCAGCACTCCGTCCATCATCTTTTTGTGTTTGCTTTGTTCGCCCTAAGTTGGCAGGGTATGCCCAGACGTGGGTCCCTTGCTCACTTTGCCACTGAATTCAAGCTAGCCTGGCTGATGAGGGCTGTTAGCCCGAAACCGGTCCCAGGATGCTTGTTTCCGGTCCAGGGAAGACATGGCTTGGCAGTTCGGGCTGGACTGTTCCCATGAGGCACAGGGTCAAGACTGATTTGCATATAGCTGTGTCTGAACTGGGGTGGCAAAGTGAGCTAAAGAACGATGATGGATTCAACCCAGATCTGTGACTGGGGGTGAGTGTTTGAAAAGTTTCAGCACTCCGTCCATCATCTCTTTGTGTTTGCTTTGTTCGCCCTAAGTTGGCAGCGTATGCCCAGACGTGGGTCCCTTGCTCACTTTGCCACTGGATTCAAGCTAGCCTGGCTGATGAGGGCTGTTACCCGAAACCGGTCCCAGGATGCTTGTTTCCGGTCCAGGGAAGACATGGCTTGGCAGTTCGGGCTGGACTGTTTCCATGAGGCACAGGGTCAAGACTGATTTGCATATAGCTGTGTCTGAACTGGGGTGGCAAAGTGAGCTAAAGAACGATGATGGATTCAACCCAGATCTGTGACTGGGGGTGAGTGTTTGAAAAGTTTCAGCACTCCGTCCATCATCTCTTTGTGTTTACTTCTAAAAGTGGCATTTCTAAAATAGTGATAATAAATCTGCGAACACCAGTATGCAGCATTTATCACCACTATTCCAAACATACCAAACTTGATCACGCTACCCCTCTCATTTCAGGAATTACCACTGGAGCACATATCAGGGAATCCCCAATGCATTCCTATGGGAGGGCAGCCTCACAGCAGTGAGAAACCAAATAGGCTGCTTGTCACTACCAGGACATGCCACACAGTTATGGCACATGTCCTACCTTTTACCTACACCGCACCCTGACCATAGGGCTAGCTAGGGCCTACCTTAGGGGTGACTGACATGTAGTAAAAGGGGAGTCACGGGCGTGGCAACCACTTTATGTGCCACGTCACAGCAGCAGTAAACTGCACGCGCAGGCCCTGCAATGGCAGGGGCCTGAGACAGGTTTGAAAGGCCACTCTGGTGGGTGGCGCAAGCAGCGCTGCAAGCCCACCAGTAGCATTTAATTTACTGGCCCTGGGTATATGAGATACCACTATACAAGGGACTGACAGGTAAATTAAATATGCCAAACAGGTGTAGACTAATCTTATTAAATTTACCATAGAGAGCACATGCACTTTAGCACTGAACAGCAGTGATAAAGTGCCCAGAGTCCTAAAACCACCAACAACAGGTCAGAAAAAATACCAGAGGAAGGCAAAAGGTTCGGGGATGACCCTGCAAAAAGGGCCAAGTCCAACAACAGTGATCTGGATGGGGTTATGCAGCATAGCGTGCAAAATGCAAATGGGTGGAATAGAGTTAGTGTACTGTGGAGGGAACCTAGACCACACCAACCCAACCCACAAACATGGTTGCGAAAAACAATACCACCCCGCCCACCCCAGCATCACTCTGTCAATTTATGGTTTGTTTGGGAATCAGCCCTGGAGGCGGAAAATGACCGGACATACAGCCCTGCCGGAAATGGCCAGGTGGCCGAACAGAAAGAATCTCGAGGGGCAACCCATCGCAGACAGCCTATGGTTATTTCATGCTCAAAAGGCGCAGTGTTTCCAACAAGGCATGTGATCCCAGGGTGTTCTGCACTGCGAATTGTGCACGGAGAGCGATATCAGCACTCCTCCTGTCCCGTATAGGAAGGCACAGGACTGAGGTGTCCCTAGATGATCAGGTCATCAGTCAGTATCGCTAAGAGGGTTTGATTCAGAGATGCACGGTGAGCCCCTGGGCATGCGCTTCCGTTTAATAGCATGTTTGGTGAACTTGAGGGCCGATTTCGAATCTGTGAAGAAGTGAGGTTTACCCTCAAAGGAGATTCGTAATTTGCCCAGGTATAATAATGCGTATGGAATTACAGCTTTTTGAAGGAGTATTTTGTGAGGCAGGAATTTGCAGCGGGTGGCCTGGACCAATAGGATGAAGTCAGGGTAAAAGAAGAGGGTGTTTTCCTGATATTGGACCGACCCGCGCTCACGCACAAGTCGCAAGGCCATATCTTGATCTCTGTAGTTCAATAGTGGTGCAACTATGGGGCGAGCTGGTGCACCGGGGGGCCACTGCCACTACGAACGATGAGCCCACTCAACGATGAAGACTGCAGACAGGTCCTCGCCAAAGAGGTCACGGAGCATGGTCTCTACAAAGTTTTCCATTTTGGTAATTGCAGTGGATTCTGGGACCCCTGTAATCCTAACATTATTGCATCTTGAGCGCGATTCGAGGTCTTCATTGTTGGCTTTGATGAATTCAAGGTCTTCGTCCATTGGCAAAAGACCTTCTTTAGAGTCTGTCTGAGTGTCTTCTGCATTTGAGGTGCGATTTTTCAAGATGTTCCAGTCTGTTTTCATGCTTGTCAATGAGTTATTTAACCTGATCCAGGCGACTGGTGAGTAGGTCTAGTTTTGCATTAATGTCTTTTAAGCTGGTTTTCACATCAACAAGGAGTTCCTTCAGGTCGATATCATGTTATTCACCCCCTCAGAGCCATCCGGGGACGCCTCAGAATGCGGTCCCTGTTCTGCTTTACGGGTGAGATGCTTGCCATCAAACGTAAGCTTGGATTGTTTAGCGTTGTGCTTGCCCATAGTCAGGGTAGTGAGTGGGGGTGCCCAGTATTGTGATCGCCATGCAAACAAGTGGCTCAATGTATCCGATCACAAAATGTCATGAGAAATTGGCGTTCCTGTCTGCTGGGCCAGTAGAGAGGAGCATGGAGCAGTAAGCCACGGTGGAAAGAGCAGGTATTTCTAGAGCTCACGTATGCATGTACCTGAATAACTATGTATGTCAACTAGAGTTTTTTCACAATCTTTGCTCAATGATTGCACAAATTTAAAACAACATAATCAAACAACTTCTTTAGATTTTCATTACTATTCGTTCGCATATATGATTGTGATAAATCATTAATGATAATTCCATCAAATTCACTTCAATCTATAGAAGAAGCAAACAAAAATACAAAAATACAAAATCCAGAGTCATATGAATTATGAATACAGTCTTCTTCTTTGATGTCACTCGGTCTTATACAAGTGGTGCCCTATGCATTTCGGGACATGTGATCCCTTCTTCAGGGCACGCTAAACAATTTTGAGAGAGGTTGGTCTAGAGCCTACACATAGAGGACTAAGATTAATTACGGAGTGTGCCATTGAAACCAATTGCTATTTATTTCTAGAGCCCTGTCTCACACCCCGGAGTATCCACCCTTCCAGGGGGCACAAGCAGGCTCGGGATCTCGAGCGGTGGTCGGAGCAGTTGATAACCCCAGCAGTAGTGACACTCTGATGGGCACTGGCGATACTTGTGTGTGGGCCACTAGCGTCCCCCCACGATCAATGGGCACCCCAGATGCCAGCCACTTTGTGCTTTATTTCTTCCTCACTTCGGGGGGAATATTTTTGACTCTAGCCCGTATACATAGCCATAGTTACCCCTTGGTTGTAGGATTTCCACAATGCAATATTCTGATGATGAACCATACAATTACAGTGGCATTAGTCTGGCTATTGCGGCTTTTTGTGGCTACCAAATGCCGCATAAGTACTCACAACATACTATTATGTATTTTTGCAAATATGTTTGAAAATTGAGCCCAACAAGCACAGTACCAATGAGGCATACTTCATTAAAGGAGGAAAATGATAGGATAGGATGGAAGACAATATTTGAATACAGAAAGTTATCACCAGTCCTTCGCAGTCTTCAACCACTTCTATCTCCTTGCTTTGTCAGTTCATTTCAGTCTATCTCTTCCCCACGCTCCTTGCTCTCACTGTGTCTCTCTTTCTCTTTTATAGCTCCCTCACTTTCTCCTTGCCCTCTTTATCTCCTTCTGCTTGATTCCTCTATTCAATTCAATCTCTCTTCCTCCCACATTTTCTTCACTCTCTTTTAATTTTCTCTCATTCATCTCTTGCCACTCTCTCTCTCTGTATCATTTCTCTTTTGTCTCTCTTGCACCTCTTTCTCCCTCTCATTCTACTATGCCCCACTCTTACAGCCTCTTTATCTCCTTCTTTCCTCGCTCTCTATCACTCTCTTAATTTCTCTTGGTCTCTCTCCATAAGTTCTGACTCCATCTGACTCCCTCTTTCTCCTATGATACTTCTCTTTTTCAACTCCCACTCTCCCCTTCTCAGTCTTTTCTCTCATCATCCATCCCTCTCTCTTTCTCTATCTCCAGCTCTCGCTCCCTGTCTCTCCCCTCTACTGTCTCTTTTTCAGGCTTTTGTACTCTCGTCCTCTCTTTCTGCCTCTTTCTCCCTACCATCTTTTTCTGTCCCTTTTGTACTGCCAATTCTCAGATCTATGCTACAAATTAAAAGGAAAGACCTATGCCCAGATTGACTAAGGGCTTGTGTTGCAAGGGCAACACAAGCCCTTAAGTGACATTTACTATGCCACGCAGAGTCACCTTACGTGGCTCTGCATGACAGTAAATTTGGAGTCACGCAAGGCATCGCAAGTTGCTGCCTTGCATGACCCGGCCCTGGGAATGTGTTCCATGAATGGAGCGTGGGTGTTCCTATGCATCCATCCATGCTTTTTGTGCATTCCCAGATGTACTAACACCAGTAAACCTGGGAATGCGTCAAAATGCTACACATTCCCAGGAGAGTGGTAATGAGGAGAAATATGTTTATTTCTCCTTGTTTTTTCCCTCTTTCCACGTGTGCTGCATTCTGCAGCACACGTAGAAATAGGAAAAAGCCTCACAGGATTGTTTTGGTGCAGGAAGGTACCGCAAGGGTGCCTGCGTTGGCGCTTAGAAGCCACTACTGCGCCAGCACAGAGAGAGCAGGAAGTTGTCACATCTTAGTAGAAATGGTGCACTCCTGCCCTCTCCATTTGATGCAGTGCAGCACAGCAAGTTGTCTTATAGTGACCTGATGAATGACCAATTCGGGAGGCGCTCACACTTTCCATAGACTTGCTGCGACGTACTCCTTAAAATATAAAACCAGATTTGAACCTTGGGCCTGAGGTCCCCCCTTGGAGTCTATTACCGCATACTGCTCGCTTGAAATCTCTTACTGTAAAAAGAGAGCGTGTAAAGGACTAGCAAGCAGTGGAAACCTGAACTGTTTCCATGGGTGGAATAACGTCTCCTCCTTTGACCTACAACCCGGTCGTTTCTCTGTTGTTTTATCCTCAAGATGTTTGCCTACAGATTTTTGTAAATATACTATTCTACATGTGTTTACTCAGGCAGTTTTCAAAGTGTGAAATATTCTAGGTTATTAGGTCACTTCGCAAAAGGAAATAAATGTGTCTCGAATAGCCATGTTTTGACATGAAAGTGTAATGTGTATTTTTATGGCAGTGAGCAAAGTAGGACAGGGTTCGCTGCTTTGACGTTATAAGCATTCACAAAGGCACAAAGGTTCACAAAAGCCTGCATGTTTGATAAATATCAAGTTTTCTTTCCTCCCTTTGATGGCACAATGTTCTACATTTACTTGGCAGAAACAAGAAAATTCAAATTTTGGAACAGAGGGCCAAAAAAAAAAAAAAATCCAGGGCAAGAAGTCAAAATTCAGGGCACAATATACATTTTATGGACACACTTGAATAGCTCAAACAATAAGATAAAAGCAAGGAAATAGATGGATGACACGAGTATAAGACATTGTAGCTTTGTTGATTTGATTTGACTGGATTTAATGTAGCTATTTATGAAACGCAAAACCTACTTCCTAGAAAGTGTCCAGCGCTAAGGGGAGAAAGGAAATGACTGCATCAATAACATATATATCAGAAGTTCTAAAAGAGGAGAAGCAACTCCTTCAAACAACAAGCGATGTACACCTAGGACAAATAAGAAACAAAAGCAGAGATCTGTTAGCCATTGTGGAAAAAAGGAAGGATTTGATCTTCTTCCCAAAAATAAAGTTCTCTTACCTACTGATCTCTAGAGGCTGGGTGTTCCATACACTGGGTTGGTCACCGTCAGAGAGGGGCCTCTCTGTCTTTTTCTCCTGAATCTAGGCGTGTATAAAAGAAATATATGAGTGGATCTTAATTCACGCCTGTTAACACACCAGGAGAAAAGGGGTTTCACGCGTGCATCGTGTCTAGTGTTGTGCATGGTGACTTGACGAGGCATCTTTTTTGTACAGAAAGCCAATGCAGCTTTAGTAAACGTACTGAGACAGGGGAGTCTCTCCTAAGACCCAGAATAATCCTGGCCACGGCATTTTGCAACAACTGTAGTTTATGTATTTGATATTTAGGATCTTCTTCCAAATTCCTCAATCAGTGCGGCCAGAGGGGTCACTAAAAGAATGAAAAGACTGGGGCTCTAAACTGATCTCTGTGGTACCCCCGAGGTGATGGATTTAGGGCCAGACCAATAATCCTTTAACACCCCTGTTTGGGAGTGGTCCAAGAGAAAGGAGGCGAACCATTCCAAGATGTTACCTGCAATGCCAATCTCTTTATGTTCTTTGGTTTGTATAATACACATCAATATTGAGAAGACAATATGTAAGAGGACTTATTTTAAGATTGACAATTTTCCACGCATACACACACTAAACAAAATTTGACAGCCGAAATATGGTACAGTTGGCCCACAATTTTGACACCTTACTTGAATGATAGCACTGCAGACAGTGCTTTGTTCAGGAGCGTGGACATCCAGCTCAAAGGCAGTAGTCCTAGAAGCCAGAAGTGGGGGTTGGGCTCAATAACGGAGTCTGGAGGACCACGGTCCGCCAGACTCATGGGGGCGCAGCGGCTGCAGTCTCCCGACCGCTCTATTATGATTAGGGAAGTCTGACTGCCATTGCTCCACGACAGCCGCTAGGGAACCACCGTTCCCTGGCAGTGTTGCGGCAGGCATCAATATGCTTGGTGGGACCGCCGAAGTCCCGCCAAGCATATTAGGAGTTTCCTCTCTGCCATAGTTTTCATGGCAGTTCCTCCTCCATGAAAACCCAGGCCTAGAGGAAACAAAGGTACCTCTGCACAACATGCAGGGGGGCACAACATGTGCCCCCAGTGTGTATGCACCCCAGTTCCTGCACAGCATGGACTTTTCAGTCGTGCAGGAACTGTTTTCGACATTCCCATTGCGGTGCCCATTTTTAGAGGCACCGCTGTGGGAATGCCAAAAAAAAGAGCCCGTCAGACAAGAGGAAACTCCTAAACTGGCGGATGGCCCGACCACGGGTGTGGTGGTGCTGCAGAAGGGCAAACCCGCCAAACTCGTAATCAGACCCATTATGTGCACTGTACTCGGGCTGTCTCTCTTGGCCTCTGGTCATGCCCAGGCCATCACATGCCTGTCTCGCTTGCCTGGTCAGCCTGCTGGGTGGCACACTGGCAGTACTGAGTGACAGTCTCTTGCACACAAGCACAAGGCCAGTCTAGATGAGACTGCTGCACAAGACTGCGATTTAACCTCACGCCACTCAAACTCAGTCACTGTGGAAAAGTGCAAAAAGTATGGAAAAATGCTTTCCATTGCCAAATCTATTATGGACATCGAACATTTGGCTTGATTTAAGTACAGTCCATGTAACTAGCAGACAGGTGGCCCATTACCTCAGGCAGACATTAAAGAGCAACACTTTCGGCAGGAACGTATTTCTACAGCAGGGGGTGCTAATATTAGCACAATGCGAGGTCTTTCACTTTCTCTTTGCTAATTTGGAATATCTAAAAACGCAAACAAGGTCTTAAATAAAGTCCGATTTCTTATGTGATGCAGATGAAAAGACTGCTGAGCTCTGTACAGGAGAAAATTACAGCGAGAAGTGGCCTATACAGTGCGTCGAAGCAAATAACCCCTTAAACAATGGGGAGCATTGTGGTGTTACCTTAGCACTGGGAGGTTCCAAGACTTGTCAGATGCTCACTTATTTACTACAACATGACGTAGCGCAGCACCACAAACCAATTTGCTGCACCAAGCTGCGTCATTTTAAAAGCACAGGGATGCGTCGTATTAACAACAATACGATGCATCAGTGTGCTTTCCCCAGCGCTGGTGCACAATTGGCTGCCATGTGCCAGCGCAGCCACCCTTGCGTCATGCATGTTGCAAGGGTGCCTGCGTTGCGGGGATTATTGTTTTTGTGCAGGAAGGGATACCATAAAAGTATATCTCCTCATTGCGCCACTCCTATGCCTCCCCTGGGGAGGTGTAGGATTCTAACGCATTTCCAGCTTCACAGAACGTTGTAAATCTGGGAATGTGTCAGGTTCCATGGATGTTGCGTGGGAACACCCACAGCAACACCCTTGGAACGCCCCTTTCACGCTGAGTAATGCGTGAAAGAGGCCCATATTTACAAGGCCATGAAAAGTCACACAGAGT
Organism: Calotriton arnoldi; assembly: GCA_963921515.1. Taxonomy (NCBI): domain Eukaryota; kingdom Metazoa; phylum Chordata; class Amphibia; order Caudata; family Salamandridae; genus Calotriton; species Calotriton arnoldi. The sequence continues at coordinate 615,199 of CAWUFW010005868.1, forward strand.
GACTTTATGTGGTCTTGTGAATATGGGCAAGCCCATTGCGCTGCCGGTGCGTCAAAAAAAGTGACGCACCTGTGGCGCAATGGGCTTGTAAATGAGGCCCTTGTATTGTATTATAAGAAGCGTAGATAGCACATTATGGGCCATATTTTCAAGCGCCTTGCGCTGCTGGCATGTCACTTTTTCCCATATTAAAAGTGATGCATCGGCGGCAAAAGGGGCATGTAAATACGCCACTATATGTGTGTGAAGGCCATCAAGTCTTTGAAACTACCTCAGGTTTTTCTCACAGACCTCCTGTTATCTATATGGGTAGCAGCAGCTTCTTTTTATCAAAGCCAGAACCCCTTGAACCTCCAGCTAATTTAACAAGCTGCAACTCATGTAATACTGAGGCTCGGAAGAGAGATTAATAATAGAATGTTCAAAATGTGGACAGTATGCATGAGTAGTTTGTGTATATCCATGTGATCCAGCGCTATATTAGCCAACTGCATTCATACACCACATACTCACTTGGGCCCATACATTCACACTACACTAATACTTACGCTGGGTGTCAGATGTACTCTTTTATCAAAGTCCCTGCTACCAATTACCTTCTGATTGAAGAGTAATGACTTACCAATGGATCCTTTGCTAATTGGGAAGTTTAAAATGAGTGACATTCATTATAGTACATTATCCTGAAATAATCACTGAGTCAGGAAGTTTTAAAATGTTTATCTAAAGTTTTAGCAGAGTAAAATACAGAAAACACAGTACTTGATTGAAATACCCAAGAAAAAGCATAGGAATGATTTTGCTAATAAATGACAGTGTTTAAGAAAGAGGAGAAGATAGAGACAGCAGCGCAACTAAAGGTTGCAGTATAATTACCTAAAATGCGAGAACCAAGCCCCTTAGCCAAGGAGTTGGAAAAGATAGGACCCAGGAAGGATGAAGAGTAAAGACTTCTTCCAGGATCAGGACAGGACCGGTGACCTCTCTATAACGACGCCTGCGCCGTTCCCCTCTCTGATACTCGACTTCTCTCGATTCTCCCGTCTAATGGACTCCGCCGCCCCCTCCTCAGGACCTCTTTCGGACAGGAATTCAGTCAGCAACCGATCAGCTGGGCAGTCTGGAGTTGAGAGCGCTCTGGCAGTATGGACGCCTGTTCTTCGTGAACGCAATGCTCTTCTGACTAATTACTAATGCTATATTCTATTATACCCTTCTACGCCCATATACCTCCCCTTAATGTTGCTAAAATATGGGACCACTACTTCTGATTGGACAGGGACAGGGGGTGGATTCTCGCACCATATCGATTTGGCCTAAATTGTAAAGCCTATTGTCTTTACGTTCCCTCCCCTTCAAATTAATACATTCGCTTTATTTCCCACCCGTCTCACGACAAATGTTATACATTTTACAGGAGAAAAGTAACAATTTGTTCCGCCGGAAACATTGGGTACATCATCTTCGGCCAATAGGTCGTGGCCTTGGGAGACGTCCAAGTTGACTTCACTTGGCAGGCATACAGGACACATGCGCAGAACCCTCTGTCTCTCGAGTTTCAAGACACCAACCCAGGCCCAAGTTTACGAATTACTAAAAGTGCAAGAAGAAAATATTAAAATCACAAATAAAATGTTTCACTGTATAACCACTTTTCCTACTCTATTCCCATTTAATCATAATACTATCCTGCATTAGTAGCGTTAAGAAAACGACAATTTAATAATGACATGAGAGCAAGCTTAAGCATGTGAAAACATTTAGCGGCCATTTTAATGCACACTGCGCAGAAGCAGAAGTTTCCCACCAAGCAAAGAAAGACGTCACACCATGTGATCAGGTTGCGACATGCGCATTGAGGTTCCCGCGCTTTAGCGGCCATCTTGGTTTATAGACAAGCGTTATTCATTAGTAAAACACATAGGCAAGCGTCTATCCCTTCTGTGTTTGTGAATGCAAAAATTAGTATTCACAGTACAAATTTAATAAATTAATACTATGAGGAGAATTGCATACAAGCAAGTTTCATTTTTGAAACCTTGCTCCATCACATGTATGCACCAATTCGTCCATCCATCTCTCCATATATCTATCCCTGCAACCACCCACACCCATCCACAATTCCTGTCCAATACAGCCATCTATTTATCCATCTACACACTTTCCATCCATCCTTATACACTCCATCCATTCTTCAGTCCATCCAACCGCCCATCTGTCCATCCCTCCGTCCATACATTCATCCATCCGTCAGTCCATTCATCTGTCTGTTCTTACATTTGCCCATTCATTCACCTATCCACTGTAATATTAACAATATGCTCAAGTTAAATGAAAACTTGATATGTGCATAGAATCTTAGTACCCAATATTATGAAATGAAAACGGTAAAAAATGAAAATAAATTAGAAAACCATAATACTAAAAGTACAAAAACTTTAGGAGAGGCAGCAGATTGGTGCTTTTCAAATGTTCCACAATCTTATCATATTATGTTTAAAATATCTCTCCGTTACATTCTGTCTTTATTAAATTTCCATTCTACACTGGAGGTCACTTCTGATATCTGTTTTGGCTACGGAGAAGCCGGTTAAAGTGACAACACTTTAACTGAAACAGAGAAAGCTGTGAAACTGAACAGTGCTCAAAGCATGGACAAAAGCTGCCTGTTGTCAGATCAGTTTGCAGACAGTCCATGCAATCAGCACACAAGTGACCAATCCACTTACCTTCAAAAGAAGAGGTTTCTTTCTTCGGCAATGCTCCCCAATAGACAACTATCTCTACCACATCTTACATTTACCCAGTTGTATAAAGAACCTATGTGAGCATACAGAATCCTGTACATCACTAAGGCCTCCCATAGCAAATCGCAATTTCAAATATAGTTTGGAAGTTCACAAAAGCACCATGTAACAGTTGAGTTTTCTTCTCTTTACAACGTCTTACCCAACAATCTAAGCGCCAACAAATCATGTACCGTTGGACACCCTTCCCTAAACTCTGTTTGAGAGTAATACAGTCAGCATGCATTTGCCCCCCCCCCATTCTAACAGGTGAGCAAGATTGTGCCTTCTTCCAAACGTCTAGGAGGATGCTGAGTAACCCTACTCCCCTATATGGAGGAGAAAATAGAGATCAACCAGTCGATGGACATTTTGAGAATTCTGAGCACACATTCCATCTGGAACTTTTGCTGTAGATGTATGGAAGACACTCATAGCCATAGACTACATTTAATAGACACACTTAAACACAGATGCATCATTTGGGTATAACCTCCAGCCTGTTGAGCTAACACATAGTCACTTTAGTAAGAACTTCTGGTACTTCTCTGCAAAATCCCTTTTCTAATCATCTCATCATGGTCCAGTATTTACAGGCTGCAGATCTTTGGCTCGATATACAACATTGCTTCATCTCTGTGTCACCCAACCAACTCTTAACACAATTACATCTTTTGAAATACAAGATGCCCTTGTTTCTCGTGCACGCCTCAGAAGCCTATTTCTGAACCTCGTGCACAACCCACAGGGGGCATTGTTTTGGCATTACTACGGTGATTGACTAAACAAGCTTCTTGAAAATTCTTCAGTGAATCGACAGTTTGTAATATATAATAACGTGGATATCATTAGTCTCAATGTCAGTAACATTCTTTCTATTTTATTTTTTGTAAAATACAAATAACCTCCCTAAGGAAGCCTCAGAGCACTTTGGTGTATGGGTACAGGAAAGTGGCCGGTTGCATAAGAGCAAAACACAAAACGTACTCTAAAATGTGGTGTGACAAGTGTGTTATCTTACCGGAAATAGAGGGTCCCAAAACTGTCATTTTTTACAGGACGGAAAGTTCTCACCCATCCAGTTTGTGGCATACTTCATCATTAAGCCCCCCTTGTACTGGTAGATAAAGGACCCTAGTGCAAGCTGCTACCCTACAAATCGGAGAGCTTGTGAGGTTGTTATTGTAGAAATAGGTTGGGAGCTTGCTGATGGATGCATATGGGCTGTTAGGTTATAGGGTCTGGTTGCAGAGGGGAAAAGGCCTAATATTGCCCAATTATCCACCAATAGGTAGTTGTAACCTTATATTCACATCTTTTTCCTTCTTCAACGAGACACTATAATTCAAGGGGAGTGGTGGAAAACGTTCACTAGGAAAGATTGTTGGATGTTTGGACTGAGCCGTTTTGGACAGGAATCTCTCCAGAAAAGCCCATTCACATGGCAAAGGACTTCCTGCATCAAAGTCAAAAAGGGAAAATCATACACCTCCAAAGAATGTGTTTGTGCTGCGTTCAATATTATCCATTTGCATGTTTGATGAAGCCCGATTGAACAGGATAAATCACTTAGCACAGACTTCCACCAACTCTTTCCCTATTACCTTTACACCGAATTTACCACTGTAATTCAGCAAGCGATCAGTCTGTATCAAACTGTTCCAGGTCTTGGCTTAATTTGGAAAGATGGTTAGTATGGATTCCACCATGCAGACCACAGTTTTTAGAAAATATTTGAAAACATCAGTTAATAACAGGGCCAGAGGTAGAGAGAGGGCGTGGCTTCATAAATGAGGTTATAGTAGTCCTCCAGGAAAAGGAGCTGTTGCCTGGTAGCACTGCAATGGTTTGGACTATTTCCTCATGAGAGATTGGGATATTTAGAGATTGTATATATTTGCATTACATCCCAGAAAAACATGGTCCATCAAGTAGTTATCCTATTCTGGTTGGTCAACCTCTAACCCTAGTTAAAAAGATGTATAATTGTCCTCCAATACCCGAGTCATCATGAGTCCTTTAGCCACCCCTGCTAATCTTTCACCTTGTGGATGAAGGCATTATTCTTTCTGAGTTTGCTTCTAGTAGTTTGTCAGTTTTGTCCAGATTTGTTTAGCATGGAGCAGTATTTTAGTGGTGTGTTTGCTCAGCATGGCTCATAACTCGACCCTGTGGTTTCTTAAAACCTAATAGGTCCTCGAAGATCTCATGGATTTGTGTTTGTTGAACAGGTCTTCTATCAGATTTTCAAGGTCCATACATTTTGCCTCATCTATTTCACAGTTGGTTGAGAACCACATAATCTGTTCTCAAAGTATCACCACCATGGCAGTGTTCAAAGAGTGTGTTTGTAAGGTCCCCCGCTTTGAACCAGGCGGTACCAAATGCCCATGTGTTCAATTTCCAGGGCCTGTACAGTTTGTCTGATGCATGGGGTAGTGGTAACAACAGGGGTGGCACGGCCTAGTCTGAAAGCATCTGGCTACTTATTGATACTTTACCAATGCTGACAATGGGTCTGCTGTGACTAACATGAAACCCAATTGCAATGGCTTCTATACACATTGGAGTAATAAGTATAGTCCTTTTTCCTAATATGTTTAATCTGTTGTGAAGAGAAGGTTTCGCCATCTTCACAGTTTTTTGGATATAGCCTTTTGCTTCTCAACATACTTTCAAACATACATCTAAATCCACATTAGGTGCAGTCAGCCTTTATCTTGTTTAACAAGGAATAATAATAGCAATAATTGAAAATTGTGGTCTACCACTGTATGCAGCAGACATGGTACGTCTGCAGAGGAATGGGGGTAGTGTCTAGCCTACGGCCAGGCTCAGAAGCCAGCCCCGGCTGCGCCCAGCTGAAGGCCATATGCAGTGGTGGTTGGCTATCTACAAAGGGTTGGGTACAGGGCGTGGCCATTTGCCAGTCACTGTGGCTAATTAGCCATAGGCTGTGCACGGCTGAAGGCTGTATACAGTGGGAGTCGGCCATCCACTAATGTTTTGATGCAGGTCATGGCTGAAGGCCAGGTCCTATGGCCAGTCACCTCTGCACATATCTGAGAGTTGTGCACAGTGAAGTTTTGCTAACCTTGGAGGACTGGGTGCACAGCCTGGCGATAAGTCACACCCTACAGCTAATCACCACTGCTTCGGCCTATCTCCAAGACAAGGCTGAATTGCATCTATATGGCCACATTTGTTATGGAATGATGGCCTTGGTGTCATTACATGGAGAATTGAACTGCTCTGCATCTTCTGGGATCTGAGGCTACTTGCTCTCTCGTTGAGAATTCTGTGAAAAATCATTTTATATCATTGATGTTATTTTTTGGGGGGAAATTTCAACGCAACCATCAAAAACAATGAGAATTTACTTACAAATCCAATTTATAACTAATATGTCTTTCTCTAAGAATAAACTTTCAAATAAATATATGAACTAAAATCATACTATCAAAATATATGATAAATACAGCATACATTTTTATATGATAATGAATGTAAATGCACATGATCTAGTTAACAGTTGGAAACAATGGCACAATGGGCCAGAGGCCATAATGAGCAAGTGAGCATGCGCAATATAAGGAGTTCCCAATAGTCATCTGAGGCAAAACAAATGACTAAGGGCCTGATTACGATCTTGGCGGATGGGATACTCTGTCACAAACGTGACAGATATCCCGTCAGCCGTATTACAAGCTCCATAGGATATAATGTTACTTGTAAGATGGTGGATGGGATATCCGTCACGTTTGTGACATCCACCAAAATCGTAATCAGGTCCTTAGTCATCAAGAATTGGAAACTCTTACAGTGCACCATTTTTCTTTCACACGTCAAGTTGTCCTTTGGGAATAAAAAAACTCTTATTTTTGCACTTTGTTGGTCTACATTAGGTATCATTAGAATTACGAACTCTTATTTTACACTTTGCTTGTAAGAATTCAACATTGCACTTGTATTGTTTCTACAAGAGGAGTCAGACAAATCTTACCTTGCGTAGACTTTACATTGTTATTAGAACATGCATCGTATTAAGGTATTACCTTGAACAAGTATGTGATTGTTGGTTGTGCAGGTGAACTATATGATACTAATGAATGTATTTCATATTATAGTTATCAACCAGTTACAGTGAACATAATGATAGCCACAGAATAACATCACTTATTATTGAACTCAGCTCTCTTAGGCACACTACATATTACAAATTGAGTGTTGTTTGCAATTATTATATCACCTCTAAATATATTTTAACTCATGAAAAATATTGAGTTTCATTTCAGAATTGAGAGTTGAAAAAATAGAAGTTGTCAGCAGGTATATCAAAAAGTACTCAATTTCTATATTATAAAATGGTAGAGACACTACGAAGATATTCTAAAGTCCCTTATTGATGTATAACGAACAGTGTTAAAACAAATCACATCACTGTCCTGATCCTCAATTCTATCTATTTGATTACAAAGTCCTTCCTCACCATCCACAGCATAGACAATCCCGTTTTGATTTCTAAAATATGACAGTTCTGCCCATATTCCAATCTGATGTCTCTGTTTCAGTAGTGTTCCAATAATGTGCATGTCCAGCTCATAGTCACATATAAGTAAGTCCATAATTCTCATTCCAACAAGAACACCTTTGTGAGTGTAATACATCCAAAGACTGCACTCCGTGTTATGCTGGGTGTAGTGGGAAGTGGTGCGGCGTGCTGAGTGTTTTTTGTATTAAAATAGCTCTTTATTCAATATTCCAGACAAATAATTTCAATATTTTGTAGCATGTCCAACTCTTAGTCAGATATAAGTACGTCCATTATTCTCATTCCAACAGGAAAACTGTCATGAGTGACATACTTCCAATGTCTGCACTGTGTTTTGCTGGGTGTCGAGGAAGGTGTTGTGTCAACTTGGTAAGTTTATCTGACTATGTACTGAATGAAGTTGAAATTAGTGTACTGAACAAGGGAATATATATTTTTAATTATACAGATGTTTAAGTGGATTTGTGCAAGTTTGTATGAACTCTTAAACTTCAGAGTGTTTTGCTATGAATTCAAGTAATTCTAACTATGTTTGTGAGAGAGTGCCATTTTCAGACATGTTCATTTCTGACAGAGATATACACGGTTTGCTTTCTCTAGAACAGGGATATAATGAAAATATACAGGTTCTCTTGAATGATTTCGACATCTTACTGGATTAAGATTTTGACACTTGGTTTGAAATCTAGTTCACAGTTTGTGCTCCAATATGTACAGTTCCATGGCTCAAACTTATTCGCCAGCAAGGTTTTGCAGAATTTGTAGAAACTAGTAGAGAAAGAGTTTATGACTGCTAATTTAAGACCTTTGAAATACAACCTAACCAAACTGGAGAACCCATAATTTCAGGTCCAGGGTCACCCACAGAACACAGTTCAGAAATTGTGGACATATTTCTAAGACCATTAGTAGTAAACTTACCTTCTTATCTCCAACACTCCACAGATATTCTCTGTATATTTGAAATTTTAGTTTTGACAGTGATTTAGTGATGTTTGTAGTATTAGATGTGGAAAGCTTATATACTTGCATTAAAAAAGGAATTTGGTATACAGGAACTTGACTTATTTTTATCCGCCAGCAACGTCAATTACTATGAACACACTAAGATGCTAATGGAAATGGTAGACATCATTGTATCCCACCGTTATTTTTTATACTACTGGCAAACTTGACTCCCTCCTATGCCAAACTTTTTATGGGTTGGTATAAAAGGGGAGAGGCCTGCTTCCTTTAAGCGACACAATAGACGGCGATACATTTATTGTTGAGGGTGGTACATTGACAGGATCATCTGAACAAATGACTGCATATCTTTCCTATTTAAATGACATTGGTTTCAATGAAAAGTTGACTATGTTCATATGTACAACAGAGCTGTCCTTCTTGGATTTTTTACTAAGGGCTTTATTCTGAGTTGTGCGGTCTTCATCTGGGACCACCACAGCGGTGCTCCCACGAAGTCTGCCAAGCCCACTGTGAATCCGCCTGCCGGATTACGACTTGAATCCAGGGCGGGAGAGCGGTGCAGCGGCGGTCCCATAGCGGTGGCATGCTTTGGCTGAGCATTACAGCCAGCAGTCAAGCTGCAGGACCACTGCCACGTCGGGTGCACTGTGTGGCATGCACCGTGTCATGCATGCCACACAGTGCAAGCAGGAGAATGCACTTGTGGGGAGGTGCATCATGTGTCCCCTGTACCCATCCCCATGGGCAGATTTGCCTGGGGGCCCTGTTGGGGACCTCTTTCCCTACCTTTCTGCCAAGAATTTCATGGCGGGGTCACCGCCATGAAATGCTTGGTGGAAAGACAGGTCACAATTCGCTCGGTGGTGCCAGCATCGGTACTGCCGCGAATCCGGCCTGCTTTCCCCACTGCTACTGTTGCGGGAACCTGGATCCTGGTAGTGGCAGCGGTCTTGTGGCAATCCCACCACCACCATCGTAATACGGCAGACTGACCATCACAACGAGTACAGTGGTCCCAGGACCGCCGTACCCGTACTCGTAATAAGCCCTTATATGTTTCAGGTACCAAAGTTCATAGTACCCTATATAGGAAGAAAACTGCTGGCAACAGTATACTGCAAACTACAAGTGCACATCCAGCAAGTGTTATTAATGCTATTTTCTTTTGGGGAAATACTTTACATTCGGAGAAAACTGCTGTGAAGACACCATGTTTGAAGCAAATTTGAAGCAAATTTGGAGGCCTCAATAAATCAAGTGAGCCACAGAGGATATGAGTCAAAAATTCTTAATAAAGGTAAAGAAAGAGTGATGAAGGTTCCTAGAAGGGAACTTTTGTGCATTAACCAGTTTGAAAACGAAAGTGGGAGATTAGCCTTTATCACCATGAATACAAGATCTAGACAAAAGATGTATAAAGTTTTAAATAAGTAATAGAACTTGTTACTCACTGTACCTTGACTCATAAATGATCTAAGTAAAATGCCGCAGGTGACATACAAAAGAGGACGTACGATTAGGGAATTGATTAACCATAATTACATGCCATCTGAAAGTGGGGAACATAGGACTTGGTTGCCTGAACTCCAATTGGTTTTTTACACTTGTGGCAATTTGTCAGCAAGTTCAGCTACAATACCTTACAAGAATTAACTATCAGGGGCCCTATTATGTAAAGGGCGCACTTTCCCTGTTTGCACCCGGCGCACCTTAAAACAGGTGTGCTGGGCACAAACAGGGAAACTGTGCCCTATTACATGGAATGCACTGCCCCCAGAGCAGCCGCGAACTCGCGCTGCCCTGGGGGCAGCACATTCATGTGAAAAACAGAGTGGCTGCTTTAAAGCCGCTCTGTGTTTCACAGTGCAGGGGGCAACCCACCTGCACTTTGAAGGGGGATTAGAGATCCCCTTGCAGGCGGGTGCAGTCAGTGACTGCACCCGCCTGCAAGGGGGTGTCTGGGGGGTCCCTTCCTCCTCCATAGGGCAAACTCTCAGGGGGAGCACCTCCTGAGACCTTTTTTTCCTTTGCGCCCGCGTCTGTAATACAGAGCAGGTGCAGAGGGAAAGGGATTCCCTCATTTGCATGGGGCACGCCGCCATGCAAATGAGGGAAAGCTTTAAGTGCGCCAGTGCTATCGGTACTACAGAAGCATCTGCGGCCCTCTTCTGTAATATCAAAGTGCCCCCTTCCCCACTGGCCTTCCACTATGGGGCCTAGGGGGAAAATCCTGTACCACATGGTGCCTGCCACACAATGCAGGGATGTTTGCAACGTCCATTCTACAATGGAAGCTTGTGCTGCAGGCCTATTCTGCACGCTGCACAAGCTTCCATTGTAGAATGGATGTTTGCGACCGCTCTAGAGGAGGTCACTTGCTAATACTGTGGTCAGAACCGCTGACCTAAGGTCAGGCGGTTCCTTTCTGCAACAGTGACTGGCGGACGTAAGTCCGCCCAACATCGTAATAAACCCCATAATGCCATGCTGGAAAATAATTTAGGGCCTGATTACGACTTTGGCGGTGTGGGAGCGGGCCGCCATACCAGTGCCCAGCTCCAACACTGCCATAGTCGACTGCTGCCCGCCTACCAAATTATTAGTTTCCTCGTGGTCTGGCGGGCGGTGCTTTGGCGGTCCTGCAGCGGGGCAGTTCTAAGGCTCATATGTGAGCCTTAGAACTGCAGCACCGAGGGAGCACCAAAGTGCCGTCCATGCCATGCAGGAACTGGGGTGTATGCACACAGGGGGGCACATGAATGCACCTCCATGCACGGGGGCACTAGGGATCCCTGTAGGGCCCCCTTACTTTCCGCACCACCACACTTTTCATGGCGGCCTCTCTGCCATGAAAAGTGTGGAGGTCTGAAAAGTCGTAATATGCTTGGTGGTGCCGCAGTGGCACTGCCAGCATATTGCTGCCCCAGACCGCCACTTCACCGCAGAGGGAGCGTGGATCCCCGGCAGTTGTGGTGGGCCCATGGTGCTCCGACCACCAAAGTTGTAATACGGTGGTCAGAACGCCGATGCGGAGGCAGCCGCACCGCCACTGCTGCGCCACCCTGGATTTAGTGCTTTACGGACCATCAAACTCGAAATCAGACCTTTAGCAGTTTTGCAGGAAAGGGACATGACATTAGAGAAATGCAATTTCTTATCTAGCTGAAGTGGCATAATTGAGGCATATGATTTTGGCAAGTGCAGAAAGATTTAATAGACAGTATTGAGTTTTTTTTTAGACAAAATATTGAGTTTAAAATATCGGGAGGCAAATATCAGAATTTAAATATTGTGACACACAAATATTGTGATGCACAAATATCGTTTAAAAGAATATCTTTTTTGAGGTAAGTAACATCGTCTGAAAGAATATCGATATTTTAATATTATTTTCGGTAATATATTATAATGTGTTTTAGTTGATATATTATTTTAATGTGTCACTATTGTTTATATATATGTTATTAATTTTATGATTTTTTTAATATATAGCTTGTAATTTTAAGTGAGTTAGAATTCTTTATTTAATTATTTTTAGTAATTTGTAGTGTTGTAGCAGGTTGATGGGTTTGTAGGGGGATTGAGTGGGAAGTTAATTTGGCAATGGTTAATTATGAATTATTTAATACATTTCATCAAATTATATGATCTATATTTATTTTGCAAATTATGTAATATTGATTTATTTTCGTTATATGTGATTTTTAGGCTGTTAGGTTTGTAGAGGTATAGGGTGGGAAGTTAATTAAGTAATAATTAATGGACAATTAGTTATTAATTAATCATTTAATTGAACCTAAACTATTTAATGTATGGAATGTATGTATTTATTTTACTTATATTTTACTGCAGGCTGCTAGGTTTTCTAGGGGCTAGAGTGGAAAGTTACATAATAAATAATCAACAATGTATGATTAGTTATTAATTATTTAATTGATTTTTAATTGTGTAAAAAAATGGAATATTGATTTATTTTACTTATATTTTAGTTGCAGTATGCTAGGTTTGGAGGGGGCTAGGGTGAGACGCTAATTAAGTGATATTGAATTAACAATGAGTTATTAATTGTAAATTAATTAGTTAATTTATGTTTAATTATGTATATTATAAAATAGTGATTTATTTCACTTATATTTTAGTTGTGGGCTACTAGGTTTGTAGGGTTATAGGGTGGGAAGTAATAATTAATTGTAAATAACAAAAAAAAATTAAAATTATTTGTTAATAAAGTAATCATTATTTAATTGATTTTAAATATGCAAATTATGGAATACTTCTTTTTTTGTTATATTTTAGGTGCGTGCTGCTAGGTTTGTAGGGGGTATAGGGTGAGAAGTTAATTAATTAATAATTGAATAACAATATTTATTATTTGATAAATCTTTTGTTGAATAGTAATTATCTTAATTGATTGTTTTTTTTTTATACATATATACGTTTTTCATGTTACTTAAGAGTTTTTATTGTTTCATATTTTTTCTATGTTCATGCGGTTACTCATAAATGTAATGCGTTTTAAGTGAAGTACTTTCTCTACTTCTGCTTAGAGTGCAGTACGAATAGTAAAATTAATCTCTTCGTAGTTCAACAATTTCCTCACTGGTGCACTGTTTGGAGTGGGAATACTAAATTTTACCCCTCCAAAATCCACGCTTGCTCTGCCATTGCACAGACTGGAGTGGGAATAGTAGATTTTACCCCTCTGAAGTCCAAAACTTTCCCTACTGTTGTGCTGTTTGGAGTGGGAATAGTAAATTTAACCCCTCCGAAATCGAACACTGTCCCTGCTGTTGCACAGACTAGAATGGGAATAATAAATGTTATCCCTCCGAAGTCCAACACATTCCCTACTGATACGCTGTTTGGAGTGGAAATATTAAATTTAACCCGTCCAAAATCAAAAGCTTTCCTGCTGTTGCACAGAATATTGTGTGAATAGAAACTTTCATCCCTCCGAAGCCCAACACTTTCCGTACTGTTGCGCTGTTTAGAATGGGTTTTATCTAAATTTTACATATCCGAAATCCAACGCTTCCCTACTTTTGCGCTGTTTGGAGTGGGAATAGTAAATGTAACCACTCCAAAGTCCAACACTTTCCCTACTGTTGTTTAGACTAGAGTGGTAATAGTAAATTTCACACCTCTGAAGGTCAATGCTTTCTCTGCTGTTGCAATGACTGGAGTAGGAATAGTAAATCTACCCCGTCCAAAGTCCGACACTTTCCCTACTACTGTTGCATAAATTAGAGTGGGAATAGAATATTTAATATTCTTAGACTCCAATAGTTTTCATAATATTGGTTAATTAAATTTTATAGCATTAATTGTATTGTATACTATTTGTTTTTATTTTTAAATGTATTTTAATGTTTACAGCATTGTTAGTAAATTTGTTGTTTGGGGTTTTACATTATTTATTGCCTAAATTAATTAATATTTTTTCTTTATTGAATTAATATTTTTTATGACTCCACTCTCTCTACCTATCTACTGTTCGCCACTCTACTATATGCCACTTCATTCTACGCAACTCCACTCTGTATCACTCTACTCTATGTCACTCTACTCTACGCCACTCCACTCTACACTACGTCATTCTACCCTACGCCACTCCACTGTATGCCGCTCCATTTCACTCATCACTCTATGCCACTCGCCTGTACGCCACTCTACTCTATGCCACTCCTCTCTACACCACTTCACCCCTTGCCATTCTACTCTATGCCACTCTACTCAAAGCCACTCTACTGTACACCAATCTACTCTATGCCACTCTACTGTACGCCATGCCACTCCACTGTACGCCACGCGACTCGACTCTACTCCATGCCACACAATGCCGCTCCGCTTTATGCCACTCCACTCAAGGCTACTCTACGCCACTCCACACAACTCTACTCCACTCTCCTCTGGGCCACTCTCCTCTATGCCACTCTACTCTAAGCCACGCTACTAACTTTTAGACATGCTGAATAGCTTCTATGCTGCTATACAACATGGCTAAAAGACATTGGCAAAGTCAATAGCTCTCACATAGGCGACACCTATTGGCTTAGCAAAACTTGTTTATACTGTGCAAAGTTGGCTTGCTGCTCCTGCACAAACTAAACCACAGCAGCCCCAGTACACTCTCCCTGCAGACCCACTGTTATATACAGAATTAACATCGCCCACTAAATAGTTTGTTATAGCGTTTCATCAGTCAGTGACAGTGGCAGACCAGGTGGCCATTATCTTGTTTTATACCCAGCGAGCAAAAAAATATAATGAAAATATGAAAATAAAAGCTTTCTGAAAGAAAACTATGTTTGTGGTAGCCTCTCCTCACATTTCCTGTAGTAACCCTATTAAAGAGTTGTCACTAAATGGAAGTGAATCAGACAAAGGCATAGGGAGTATTTGATATGTGCATGATCAAACAGTTTGGTCAAGTACAAATGGGACTGCAATGTAGGACTGCTTGATCCAAGGGCCTTAACTTTCCTTGCACCATATATTTTGGTGAGTAAGAGTGGAAGCTGTCTCCCCCACTGTAATATCCACTATGTTAGGTTCCAGTCCAGTTTTCTGATTACACGTTACCTGTGTTTAGCTTTATTATAAGTACCTCTACCTTGGGCAAAAATTAAAAGCAGATAAATAATCTAAAAAAGGATTGCTCAAAAGTACACAATTTGGTTACTTGGGAAAGTCAGGTTTGAAAACCATATCTCCTGGTTACACAGTTTTCAACTTACCCACTTGACTACAAATGGAGTGGGGATGGTTCCAATGCCAATGATCATTGACTGCTGTCACCAGTAAAATGTTTCTGTTTTAGCAGCATTGACCACATATTTAATATAGTATTTACTACAGGCATCTTTTAGTAAAGTGGTGCAGCCTCAACTATACATTAAGGGGCCGATTCCGATTCCGGCCGGAAATCTCTCCGACCGAGCCGGACCCGGAGAGAATTCCGACCGAATCGGACCCTAGCAGTCCGACCGAACGAGTACGATGCGCACGCATGCCATCGGACTCGAGTCGGTCGGACTCCCATTGAAGTCAATGGGAGCCTGTCGTACAACGCGTACGCGGGCTCCCATTGACTCAATGGGTGTGAGGCGGACAAGGGCGCCCCCTACAGCGTGTACGCGTCCATGCGCATCGCGGCGTACATGCACAGGTAGGGGGGACCCATGGGTCCCCCCTGTGTGCGACTCGCGCGTACAGGGGGTTCCGACGCGGACCCCCAAAGTCCGGCTCCGACAGCTTTTTCGAGCCGGACGGCGCGAGTCGGTCGGACTGCTCGCGGCGCGCATCGTACTTACCCGGCCGGGAAACGTCTCCATAGCGCGGTGCGAGTCGTGTCCATGCGAGTCGGTCGGAGCGTGTTGAAGCCGCGTTCGAGTCGGTCGGAGATTTCGCGGGTGCCTGCATCGTACTCGCTCGGCCGACCCGCGTACGATTCGGTCGGGAAACAGGACTCCGAATCGGATCCGGTAAATCCGAATCCGATTCGGAGCACTACCGGCCGAGATCGGAATCGGCCCCATAGTCTTAGTTCCATGGCTGAAATGCACCCTATATCTGTGGAAAGAGTGGTGGTGGTGTTTGCTCCATACTCTCTTCTCGGGGAATAGTCATCTTGTTCGGGGTCCTGTCTAGGTTTTGTCTTATCGGAATATTATTAAAAACCAGAATTAATTTGAACTTGCTTCTAGGTGCTCCCAATATTTTTAGGTAAGGACATAGGGCAAGAAGAAGGTTGTGGAGCCTTTCCTCTAGGCCCTGGGTACTCTGTGGTTACTGGTTAGTATCCTTGGTGAATACTGTATTTTACCATTGGTGTCCATAAGATTACGATACAATTTCATTCCAATTGGATAAACATGTAACTTCCTTTCTACACTTGAAGCTTCTAGGAAAGTGGTAAGTAGCAGTCAAGGTGTACAACAGAAGGTCATAGACAGATTGCAACAGAGAAACATTGTGACGGAAGGAAGCATACTCGATAAACCAGATAAGTCTCCAGAGTAAGCTCTACTTTTCATAGGGACCAAGTGCCTGATTTTATAGGAGGGTGGTATTGTATGAAACACTAAAAATATGCTTTATATCTCATAGTTGCTCCAAATGAATGTCTTCTGATGAGTTGATGTGCACAGAGTGTTCCGTAAAGTGAGAGTGCAAGGTTGGACACTATACAATGTTTGTAAGAAGAGTATTTATAAGAATAGAACAAGAAGTCAGATCATGGTATTTGCGCAACACAGGGTACAGTTCAGACTCAGCCTCTGGAAGAGCTAAGGAATTGGAGAAGGATGGAGAAAAGCTGAAGAGAAAAAAAAATCCAGATAGCTAAGGGCTGACAAAATTACATTGGTAGTTTCGAACAACAGGGGCAACCCTAGAACAAGAACCAGGGGTTAAATAATACTGGAATCCAAACAGTGGTTCAAGTACAATATTAAGAGTGAAAAGAAATTTGAGATCAAAGAAGCAAAATCATAAAAACGTGTGGAAAAAAGAAAAAGAAGGAAATACCAGAAGATAGTGCTACCTAACTAATAAACCCAAAACCCATGTACAAATAATCACTTTTATATTTATAAATTTATTATCAAAAACGTTTTTGCACATAAAACATTAATGGCGCTCACAAAGTTACACAAACAATGTTACAATTATAAACAGTGACATGTGTAAACAAACGGAACGTGGCGGAGGAAGACTACAAAAACATAGTTCATAGGCGCTACTATGTGGCCTTAAATGAAGAGGATACATTGTTGTTGTGTGTTTTGCTTTGAACTATGTTTTTGTAGACTTCCTCTGCCACGTTCCGTTTGTTTACACATGTCACTGTTTATAATTGTAACATTGTTTGTGTAACTTTGTGAGTGCCATTAATGTTTTATGTGCAAAAACTTTTTTGATAATAAATTTATAAATATAAAAGTGATTATTTGTACATGGGTTTTGGGTTTATTAGTTAGGTAGCACTATCTTCTGGTATTTCCTTCTTTTTCTTTTTTCCACACGTTTTTATGATTTTGCTTCTTTGATCTCAAATTTCTTTTCACTCTAAAATTACATTGGTGGCAAAGACCTGGGAGGACAATGGCGGTAATAAGATTAAAGAGAGGAAGAGGAGAGAAAGGCTGGGTGGAGAATAAGAAGGGGAGATTAGGGCAAAGGAGCGAAGTGGAGGAAAAGAAGAAAACAATGTTAGTGGGGAAAAGGGAGGAGACGAGCACATGGGAGTAAAAAGATAAATGCAGGGTAAATGTAATAAAATGAAGGAATGAGAAGTGAGTGGTGCAAATGAGGTGAAGGGTTGAAAGGAAGAACTCACTGGTGAAGGTGTTAGCGCTTTTCTTTGTGCACATGAGGCCCATAAAGTACTGTCTGATTAATCAAAATTCGCAATGGAGGCAGTTATCAAATCAATACATTTCAATAATGGGAAGCACATTAGGCTCAATAAGGAAGGCAGAGAGTAGTTAAGTTAGCAAACCATAAAGGTTTATTAAAAGGTAATAGATTTTACAGATTTAAAATCATCAAAATTAGTATCAATCAATAATCAATACATTTGTAAATATAAGGTTCAAATCAATGAAAACCATAAAAGTAAGAGGATGATATATCATAAAGTTGCCTAAAAAAGGAAAAGTTAAGTAAATCAGTTGTCCCATGAAGAGAGCACCCTACTCTACTCTAAGCTGTTAGAAAGTGGACAAAGCATGTCCGGAAAAGTTCTGGACTCTTGTTTACATTGTACTAGCTTAAATCATATATAGTCTAACATTTGTCAAACCTGCACATAGTTCCTACGAAACACTCCAATCAGGTTTAACCATACAGATACAATCTAGAGCTCATTAGTTTCTCACGATCCTCCACAATGCAGCTTCTCTTAGCGTCCTTCAAACTTACAGTTATCTCCAACAAAACGAGATACAGAGGACCACCTGCAGTGATTTCAGCTTCTGCTAGAAATAAAACACACGTCACATGAAACAAGATGGCTTCTAAATGTTAGCCATACTAGCCTACATTAGCTAGGGTCAATCTAAATGTAACTAGTACACAGTTGATAACATTTGCGTATTTACATGCAAAAACACTTAGGGGCCGATTCCGATCTCGGCCAGTAGTGCTCCGAATCGGATTCGGATTTACCGGATCCGATTCGGAGCCCTGTTTCCCGACCGAATCGTACGCGGGTCCGGCCGAGCGAGTACGATGCAAGCTCCCGCGAAATCGCCGACCGACTCGTACGCGGCTTCAACACGCTCTGACCGACTTGCACGGACACGACTCGCACCGCGCTATGGAGACGTTTCCCGGCCGGGTAAGTACGATGCGCGCCGCGAGCAGTCCGACTGACTCGCGCCGTCCGGCTCGAAAGAGCTGTCGGAGCCGGACTTTGGGGGTCCGCGTCGGACCCCCCTGTACACGTAGGCGCGCGAGTCGCACACAGGGGGGACCCATGGGTCCCCCCTACCTGTGCATGTATGCCGCGATGCGCATGGACGCGTACCCGCTGTAGGGGGCGCCCTTGTTTGCCTCGCACCCATTGAGTCAATGGGAGCCCGCGTACGCGTTGTACGACCGGCTCCCATTGACTTCAATGGGAGTCCGACCGAATCGAGTCCGATACATTGCGAATGCATCGTACTCGTCCGGTCGGACTGCTAGGGTCCGATTCGGTCGGAATTCTCTCCGGGTCCGGCTCGGTCGGAGAGATTTCCGGCCGGAATCGGAATCGGCCCCTTAATATGCAAAAAACCCTTTAAAAGGCATATGGTATCAGTACTAAAAGGAAGTAAAAGAGAAGTGCTTGGAGGAATTGAATTGGAGGAAAAGAAGAGGAAAGAGTATAAAAATAAAGGTTAGTGCCATGGGATAACAAGATTTCGGAGAAAAGAGAGGAACTAAGGTTTGAATGAGAAAGAAAATGGAGACAACGTGAGATGAGCTGAAAACGGAGAAGGGCTGAGAAGTTGGAAAGGCGTTACGGAGAGTGAAGGGGAGGATATGAACACAAGGGAGAAGAATGAATGTGAGGGTGTTGGACCTGGCCCTTTCTGCAGGGTCACCCCCAAACTTTTTGCCTTCCTCCTCCCTTTTTTCTGATCTTGTTTTTGTTGGCTTTAGTACTCTGGGCACTTTACCACTGCTAAACAATGCTAAAGTGCATATGCTCTGTACTTAAACATGGTAACATTGGTTTATCCACAATTGGCATGTTTAATTTCCTTATAAGTCCCTAGTAATGTTCACTATATTTTCCCCTGGCCTGTAAATTAAATACTACTAGTAGGCCTGCAGCACTGATTGTGCCACCCAATTCAATAGCCAGGGCCGGACTGTGCACCGAAACCGGACCTGGAAAACTGCTCGGCCGGCCCCCCTGGTGGGAGGTGGGGGGGTGTGCCAAGCTGTTTGCTAGGGCTGGTTTCGGCCAATTTTGTAACAAGGGGCCGATATTGCCAGGCCCCCGGTAACAAAAACGGACCCCCAGGGATAAAAAACCGGCCACCACCCTGGCTGCCCACCGGGGAAATGCCTGCTGCCCGCTACGGCCAGTCCGGCCCTGTCAGCAGCCCTTAAATATTGCTCAGGCCTGCCACTGCAGAGCCTGTGTGTGCAGTTTTAAACCGCCATTTCAACCTGGTAAGTTAACCTACTAGGCAGGCCCAAACCTTCTTTTTTATTACATACAAGTCACCCCTGAGGTAGGCTCTAGGTAGCTCCATGGGCAGGGTGAAGTGTAGTTAAAAAGTAGGACATGTACTTTTAAGTTTGACATGTCCTGGTAGTAAAATACTCTTAAATTGGTATTTCACTACTACAAGGCCTATCTCTTCCACACGTTAACATTGGGATTGCCTTAAACATCTTTTAAGTGTAATTTCCAATTGGGAGTAGATAGAAATGTAGAGTTTGGTGTCTCTGGACGCACGATTTAAAATCACAACTTAAGATGAAGTCGAGTTTCAAATTGTACGTCTGAAAATGCCACTTTTAGAAAGTTGGCACTTTCATACTTTAATCATTCTGTGCCGCTGCCTGTTTCTGAATACACGTCTGGGTTGGGTGACAGCTGGGCTTTGTGCATTCCCTCTAGACAGTTACACAAAGGGAGATAGGGTGTGACATTTTCATCCTGATGGCCCATCACCAGGCTGATTGGCTTTCCTGAGGTAGATTGAGAGGGAGGAGCTGACACTTGCCCCTGAATAGGGCTATGCCTGTCCCCACACAAAGAGCTGCATACCCCCTTGTAGTGAGTCTGGAGCCAGGGCAGGAAAGGCAAGGATATTGTGTTCTTCAAAAGCCTCTTTGATGTCTCCCCCACTTCAAAGGCACATTTCAGTATAAGTACTGGACCCCTGACACCACCAAATCAGAAGTTTGCTGGAACCAAGGATATTCTGCCTGGAAGAAGAGCTGCTGTGCTGCACGATGGTCTGCCACTTTGCTACCTGCGTTGCTGTGTTGGCCTTCTGCCTGCTGATTGCTGTGCTACAGGAGGGACTGCCACTTTGCAACTTGCTCTGATGTGTTGGTCTGCTGCCTGCTGCTTCTTTTCTGAGAGTGAGAGGGACTGGACCTGCTTTCTACATCCTTGAACCCAAGATTCTCCAAGGGCTTGCTTGCTGTTTTCAGATGTCTCCAAGACACAAAAGACTTCTTGCAACTCTGCTGGTGGGGCTGGACTCTGCCATCTGTGAGTCGTACCCCTGCCTGAGGTGCCTCCTCCAGTCCTGGGCCTCAGAAGTGGGTTCTGCAGCTGTTTTCTTGCAAAAACCGGTGCATCGACCCTACTGCGTGAGAAAAACCAATGCATAGCTTCCCGACGCCAACGCAGTGCCGAATTGACGACGATGCGGGTCCTGACTGCGAGGCTCGATGACAACACAGCCATGATTCTTCAACACCGTCTGGAAGGCTCGATGATGATGCAGCACCGAATCTTCAATTCCGCTGCGAGGCTCTTCTCTGAATCAATGGCCCAACTGCAGGGAAAATTCTGACGCATTATTTTTTCATTTATTTATTTAAAGAGTTGTATATAGCGCTGGCAAGACCGGTATCAGAGCGCTTTACAGAACAGAGACAGAGGCAAGGACAATATACAAGGCAGTGTTGGAGAGAATAGATTATACAGTACAAGTTGAATGAGGTCAGGGAGGGGGAAAACGCAATAGTTCGTGGAGGTGGGAAAACAAATGATACGAGGAAAAGAGTCTAGAGGTGAGCTAGGCATTGAAATATTAGGGGTTGAGGTGTTGGTTGAGGAGAATATCCTTTAATTGTCTTTTGAAGCTCGCAAAGAAGGGGTTTTTCCTAATATGCACTGGGACGGAGTGCCAGATTTTTGGAGCACTGCCTCAAAAGGAGCATTAGAGGGCTTTTTGTTTGTGTTTTTTTGTTGGATGAGAAGCAGGGTAGTGGTGCTTCTAAGATTTCTTGACTGGCCTGCCTTAGAGAGTTTTGATGCAAGGTAAGCTGGTTTCCCAGTGTGGAGGAATTTGAGTGTGAGGCAGGCCATTTTGAAGCAGCAACCGGCTTCGATTGGGAGCCATTTAAGATTTCTCAGGGAGGGGGAGATGTGGTCGTGTCTTTTTGCTTCGGTGACCATCCTTGCTGCTGTATTTAGTGGGGCTCTTAAGGGAGCTAGGTGAGATTTTGCAGTGCCCTTGGGGGTGGCGTTCCCATAGTCCGATCTAGATAGTACCATCGCTTGTGTGGCAGTCTTTAGATCATTCCGGGGGAGAAAGGATTTGATTTTGTGTAGCAGTTTTAGGTTGTAGAATGCACTCTGAGTTGCATTTTTTATGTGTTGGTTAATGCTGAGGCTTGGGTCCAGGGAGATCCCCTAAGAGGTAACGGATTCGGAAAGCGTCAGTTTGCAGTTCAAAGTGTCAATGGTCTTTATCCACTCTTGGCCTTGGGTGGTCAGTCCATTGTTGGTTAAGAGTAGGATCTCTGTCTTTTCTTAGTTGAATTTCAGGTGGTTGTGTGAGAGACAGTTTTGGACTTTCATGAAAGTGAAGTTAAGTCGTAATTCTTCTGGTGAGGATATTTCTAGGTAGATCTGGGTTGACGTCGATGCTTTGCTCAATACAAGGTACTTTTTCAAGTAACCCCTAAGTGATATCGAGTTGTAAGCACTATATTGCAGTTCATTCTTAAAAAAATTATATCTCAAGTTTTACTTATTGGATTTTTGTCGGTTTGGTCTTGGTCTACTCAGGCAAATATTCTCTGTTTATCTAAACTGCTGTGGAGTCTTTTTGTGGTGTTTTCATTGTGTGTTAGTTTAATTTAAGTGTTGCACAAATACTTTATGGATCAAGGAATGGTATGCAGTTCCTAAAGGAAATAAGGGAGATAAAGAAAAAAAGGGGGGGGAGGGACAGGGTGGGGAGGACGGAGAGAGATGGAAGGGAACCAGGTAAGTGAAGGATCAGAGAGGGGAGCGCTCCAATAAGGAGCAAGGGCCCTCACACACCCCGAGAGGTGTCATGCTTCATCATAGGGCAGCTCCTCGTTGGGCCGGCGCTGCAATGCCCAACGGGCCCCTCAGGGGGGCTCTTTGCCGGAGGTCTTTAGATTGGAACGCCAGGAGGCCCTATGTGTGGGGGTGGAGGGGCATAAAGTGGTGAGTAGAGTGGGTGCAAAAACGTGTAGTAAAAATAGCTATCAGTGCTCCAGGGAACCTTTATTGACTGAACACTATGCTATGGTTAAAAAGACTAAAAAAGACTCGCTGGCAGGAGGAATTTAACCTGTTACAGCTCAATGTGTGTTATCACGAAGGTGAGTGAATTAAAAGGTCGACATGCTTCACGCCTGAAATACTCCGTGTGGATGTGTGGCGTTTCTTCAGGACCGGGGGAGAAAACCTGATCTACTCTTGAGTGTAGGTGACGGTCATTGGGATATCCTAAGTAGTACCGTCCCTAATACATGGATTCAAGTCAATCCACAGGCGGGGGGGCAAGCATATATTGCTATATAATTCGTCCTTCTTGCGAACCTGGAGGGTAGAAGGGGGAACAAAAGGGGAGACAAACACAGCCATCAAACTATCATTAAAAACTCATAGAATATATCTTGGAACTAGTGAAAATCACATCGCTCCCTTAGCCAAGTGTGACTTGTAGTGGTCATGTTGGAGACCCAACTCGTGAGGAAGCACCAGTGTCAGTGTAGCAACAGGTGCAACACAAGAAAAAGACAGGTAAAAAACAAGTAAAAAACATGCTAGTTACGTACCCATTGATTCAGTAGGGGAAGGTTCAGCACCCTGGTAGTAGTGTGTCTACGGGCGCAGTCCGTTAGGAACAGTAGAGCCCTACCGCCCTACCAGGGTTGCCCTTGGTCAATGCTAACTTAGAGAAGGAAACTCACCTCTGGGAGAGAGGGCTAGAGCTTCAGCCAGGATATCTACGGTCATCTACAGCAGTGGCAGATGCGAGTAACCTAGAGAAAGGTGGAGCCAAAAGTGAAGACTATGGTACAGGCTACACTGGCAATGGAACAAGGTACGTTGGGTAAACGGTTAGTGTGGTTATGAATTAAGTGTATCTAGTGATATCAGGTGGCCCTAGGGGTATCACTAAGATCAGGCGGAACACAGGAGACTGACCCATAACCCCATATCAGCGGCTGGCAACAGGCTGTACAACTACCAGCCTCGTAATGATGGTGCAGGCTATATAGGCAATGGGACAAGGTACACTGGGTAAGCGGTTAGTGTGGTTGTGGGTTACGTATATCTAGTTATATCAGGTGGTCCTAGTGGTAGCACTCAAATCAGGCGAGACACAGGAGGCTGGCCCATGCCCCAATGTCAGCGGCTAGCACCAGGCTGTACAACTACCAGCCTCGTAATAATAGGGCAATGTACAGATGCTGCCTCTTGACAGTGTGGATGCTATATCCAGGGCCACTAAATAAATAAAGGCTGCCCAATGGGTGAACGGAGTCTCACAAACCCAATATAAGAGTGATGGGCAGGACTTTATGTTAACATTGGCAAGCAAATCTCCCAACGTACGGAGGCACCCAAGTGTGCATGGCGTTGCTGGGCCAAGAACAGGTGGCAGATAGACAGAGGGGGCACTATACACACATATCACGGCCTACATGGTTGCGAGGCCCTCCCAACCACCGTGGGGTGCCGTGGCTGCCAGCGGAGAGCCGGAAGAGGTGGGATCGGGCTCTATGTCGAAAAAGCGGCTAGCGGTGAGGCATAGGTGGCTAAACGTACCGGCTGCTTACGCCACGTCCTGGTGCCACTGATGGAGCAAGGTTTCATAAATGAAACTTGCTTGTACGCAATCCTCCTCATAGTATTAATTTATTAAATTTGTATTGTTAATACTAACCATTGCATACACTACACGAATAGCAAGGAAGCTTGCCTATGTGTTTTTACTAACGAATAACGCTTGTCTGTAATCTAAAATGGCTGCTAAAGCGTGGGAAACTATCTGCGCATGTCGCAACCTGATCACATGGTGTGACGTCTTTCTTTGCTTGGTGGGAAACTTCTGCTTCTGCGCAGTGTGCATAAAATGGCTGCTTAATGTTTTCACATGCTTCAGCTTGCTCTTGTGTCATTTTAAATTATCGTTTTCTTAACGCTACTAATGCGGGATAGTATATAAAATTAAAATGGGAATAGAATAGAAATAGTGGGTATACAGTGAAACATTTTATTTGTGATTTTAATATTCTCTTCTTGCACTTTTTATTAGTTCGTAAACTTGGACCTGGGTTGGTGACTTGTAACTCGAGAGACGATGGTTCTGCGCATGTATCCTGTATGCCTGCCAAGTGAAGTCAACTTGGACGTCTCCCAAGGCCATGACCCATTGGCCGAAGATGCTGTACTTTATGTTTCCTGTGGATAAAAATGATACTTTTCCTCTGTAAATTGTATAACATTTGTCGTGAGACGGGTGGGAAATAAAGCAAATGTATTAATTTGAAGGGGTGGGAATGTAAAGGACAATAGGCTTTACAATTTAGGACAAATCAATATGATGCGACAATCCACCCCCTGTCCCTGTCCAATCAGAAGTAGTGGCCCCATATTTTAGCAACATTAAGGGGAGGTACATGGGCGTAGAAGGGTATAATAGATATAGAATTAGTTTAGTTAGGAGTCGGAAGTCTTGAGGCACAGGAGAGCGGAGATGCTGACAGGAAGAGCTCCAGACCGCTAAGCTGATCGATTGCAGACTGAATCCCTGTCCAGAAGAGGTCCTGAGGAGGGGGCGGCGGAGTCCATTAGAAGGAAGGCACGGGAGATTCGAGGAGAAGCGAAGTACCAGAGAGGGGAACGACGCAGGCGTCGTGGTAGAGAGGTCACCGGTCCTGTCCTGATCCGGGAGGAGTCTTTGCTCTTCATCCTTCCAGGGTCCTATCTTTCGAACTCCTTGGCTAAGGGGTTTGGTTCTCGCACTTAGGTAAATATAATGCAACCTTTAGTTGCGCTGCTATCTCTATCTTCTTCTCTTCTTTAAACACCGTCATTGATTAGCAATAATCATTTCTATGCTTAATCTTGGGTATTACGATTAAAGTACCATGTGGCTTTGTATTTTACTCTGCTAAATCTTTAGATAAACAATTTAAAACTTCCTGACTCAGTGGTTATTTCAGGATTTTGTATTATAATGAATGTCACTCATTTTAAACTTCCCAATTAGCAAAGGATTCATCGGTAAGTCATTACTCTTCAATCAGAAGGTAATTGGTAGCAGGGATTTTTGATAAGAGTAACAACTGATAAACCCAGCGTAAGTATTAGCGTAGTGTGAATGTATGGGCCCAAGAGAGTATATGGTGTATGAATGCTGTTTGCTAATATTGCGCTGGATCACCACTATCACCATACAAACACTACCAGCCGCGTTATGGTTGGGGAAAGTAAAATTGAGAGGGAGGCATGGTGGGCTGCAGATGAAGGCGGCTGGTAACTAGCAGCTCGTCCCGATGTCGCTGCAGCCGTCAGCGGCCCGCCGGCCGCGTAGAATTCAAAGACTTGCGGTGTTCAAAACAGGGGGGAAGGAAAAGAGACGAAACGTCCCGGAGCGTTATGCTCAATGGCAGAAAGCGGCTATGGACCACAAAGTAAGGATCCCGTGCCGAGGGGGAAGGTCCTATCTAAGGGTGTGGAGACTCACCATCTATTCGATGCTCTCATGCGTGGGACCTACCCACGACCGGACTCCTGGGACGATGTTGCGTTCCACTGCGAAAGGCAACCTAATAAGCTCTTAGTCTTGTGTAGTAACAAGGGAAAGAGGACTAGAGAAACCGGCGTTAGGCGCCATGTTGGAGTGGTGAACCAGTTCCTAATCACTAGCATTAGAATGGGTGCCATCTTGGAATGGTCAAAGGCCACTCAAATTCGTGTACAGTGCAGCGTGTAGTCGCCTATGGAGAGGGACTCCAAAGTAACGTACTCTCAATAATTCTAGTCTAGTCTTATTAGGTATAAGTGAATGTTCAATGTCTCCATGGTGCAATTCCGTGCAGGAGGTTTATCAAAGCGATCACCACGGGTGACGCCCGGAGTGGTGGTCACCTGTGGAGTTGCATCAGTCAGTGCTCATGTATAGGGACTATTACTGGTGCATTACATGCATCAAGGCTAGGCGAGACCCCTGGAAACACCATGGAAAATGGTTTAATCGAAAACCAGTTAAAGGCCTATGGGTGAGATAACACTGTAGGGTCAGTGGCCATGGGTGCTCATTGATTAACCTCCGCCCAGGGGATATCATCGTTGAGCCCTGTGGAGCTAGTGGAAAGGCGAACGATCCAACGTTGTTCTTTATTAAAAAGTGCCTGTTGGGTAATATTGGGGAATGCTTCCACTATCGTCCACTTGATATCATCATGAGTGTGTTGGTGTTCGGTATAGTGGAAAAGCATATTGGTGGTAGTCCTACCACACCTGATGTTGCTCCTGTGCTCCGTTATGCAGGTCTTAGCTGTCCTGGTCGTCATGCCAACATAGTTTTTGGAGCAAGGGCAGGTGATCAAGTATACAATTGCGGGTGTTGTAATTGGTGTGTGTCATCTGGGTCCATGTGAAGGTGGGAGAGAGTTTCAGTTCTTTAGATGGGCATATGAAAGGACACACGCTACATGAACCACAGGGAAAGTGACCCTTGACTGGGGGGAGCCCCCAGAGTTGGTGTTGGCGTTGTAAGGGAGTGGGTCGAGGCCTGGTGTGTACTATGTTCTCCTTGATGTTAGGCGTGCGTTTAAAGGCAAAACACGGGGTAGCTGGAGACAGATCCCCTGTGTGCAAAATTAACCAATGTTTTTTGATTATTTTCTGTATTGTGTTGGAATGTGGTGTAAATGATGTAACACATGTTATTGCGTCACTGACAGGGCGATCGCATGTCTCTAGGAGCCCGTCCCTGTTATTATTGCGTGCTTGCTTATTAGCTCTAGTTACCACGTCCTGGGGATAGTGTCTTGCCACCAGGTCTGTGAATAAGGCTTGTGGCTGTTCTTTGTAGTCCCTAATGGAGCTGCAATTGCGACGAAGTCGCAGAAATTGACCGAAAGGGAGGTTGTCCCGTAAATGTTTGGGATGATGACTGTCATACCTCAAAAGGCTGTTGCAGTCAGTGGGCTTCTTATATGTTTTGATGGTGATCCTCCCCTCGGACAAAGTTATGAAGAGATCCAGAAATGCTATTTCAGATGTAGATGTGGTGCTACTGAACTTCAGGAAGCCATTGAGAGTGTTCATCCAGTTGCAGAATTCCGCACAGGTGGTAGATGAACCTCGCCACAAGATCAGGATATCATCGATATACCTGCGCCATTCTATGATGTTAAGTTTGTAGGGATTGTCTTGGACTTTTATGAAAGTGAAGTTAAGTCGTTGTAATTCTTCTGGTGAGGATATTTCTAGGTAGATCTGGGTTGACGTCGATGCTTTGCTCAATACAAGGTACTTTTTCAAGTAACCCCTAAGTGATATCGAGTTGTAAGCACTTTCTTGCAGTTTATTCTTAAAAAATGTATATCTCAAGTTTTACTTATTGGATTTTTGTTGGTTTGGTCTTGGTCTACTCAGACAAATATTCTCTGTTTTTCTAAACTGCTGTGGAGGCTTTTTGTGGTGTTTTCATTGTGTGTTACTTTAATTTAAGTGTTGCACAAATACTTTACAAAAGGGGATGATGGACGGAACGTTTGAGCCAATCAAACACTCACCCCCAGTCAACTGATCTGGGTTTAATCCATCATCATTCTTTAGCTCACTCCACCACCCCAGTTCAGACATGGCCATATGCAAATCAGTCTGACCCTGTGCCTCGGGGGTATGCTCAGACGTGGGTCCCTTGCTCACTTTGCCACTGGATTCAAGCAAGCCTGGCTGATGACGGCTGAAATGCCAGAAACCGGTCCTAGGATGCTTGTTTCCGGTCCAGGGAAGACATGGCTTGGCAGTTCGGGCTGGACTGTTCCCATGAGGCACAGGGTCAGACTGATTTGCATATGGCCATGTCTGAACTGAGGTGGTGGAGTGAGCTAAGAATGATGATGGATTAAACCCAGATCAGTTGACTGGGGTGAGTGTTTGATTGGCTCAAACGTTCCGTCCATCATCCCCTTTTGTATCGCTTTGGTCGCCCTAAGTTGGCGGGGGTATGCTCAGACGTGGGTCCCTTGCTCACTTTGCCACTGGATTCAAGCAAGCCTGGCTGATGACGGCTGAAATGCCAGAAACCGGTCCTAGGATGCTTGTTTCCGGTCCAGGGAAGACATGGCTTGGCAGTTCGGGCTGGACTGTTCCCATGAGGCACAGGGTCAGACTGATTTGCATATGGCCATGTCTGAACTGGGGTGGTGGAGTGAGCTAAAGAATGATGATGGATTAAACCCAGATCAGTTGACTGGGGGTGAGTGTTTGATTGGCTCAAGCGTTCCGTCCATCATCCCCTTTTGTATCGCTTTGGTCGCCCTAAGTTGGCGGGGGTATGCTCAGACGTGGGTCCCTTGCTCACTTTGCCACTGGATTCAAGCAAGCCTGGCTGATGACGGCTGAAATGCCAGAAACCGGTCCTAGGATGCTTGTTTCCGGTCCAGGGAAGACATGGCTTGGCAGTTCGGGCTGGACTGTTCCCATGAGGCACAGGGTCAGACTGATTTGCATATGGCCATGTCTGAACTGGGGTGGTGGAAGTGAGCTAAAGAATGATGATGGATTAAACCCAGATCAGTTGACTGGGGGTGAGTGTTTGATTGGCTCAAGCGTTCCGTCCATCATCCCCTTTTGTATCGCTTTGGTCGCCCTAAGTTGGCGGGGGTATGCTCAGACGTGGGTCCCTTGCTCACTTTGCCACTGGATTCAAGCAAGCCTGGCTGATGACGGCTGAAATGCCAGAAACCGGTCCTAGGATGCTTGTTTCCGGTCCAGGGAAGACATGGCTTGGCAGTTCGGGCTGGACTGTTCCCATGAGGCACAGGGTCAGACTGATTTGCATATGGCCATGTCTGAACTGGGGTGGTGGAAGTGAGCTAAAGAATGATGATGGATTAAACCCAGATCAGTTGACTGGGGGTGAGTGTTTGATTGGCTCAAGCGTTCCGTCCATCATCCCCTTTTGTATCGCTTTGGTCGCCCTAAGTTGGCGGGGGTATGCTCAGACGTGGGTCCCTTGCTCACTTTGCCACTGGATTCAAGCAAGCCTGGCTGATGACGGCTGAAATGCCAGAAACCGGTCCTAGGATGCTTGTTTCCGGTCCAGGGAAGACATGGCTTGGCAGTTCGGGCTGGACTGTTCCCATGAGGCACAGGGTCAGACTGATTTGCATATGGCCATGTCTGAACTGGGGTGGTGGAGTGAGCTAAAGAATGATGATGGATTAAACCCAGATCAGTTGACTGGGGGTGAGTGTTTGATTGGCTCAAGCGTTCCGTCCATCATCCCCTTTTTGTATCGCTTTGGTCGCCCTAAGTTGGCGGGGGTATGCTCAGACGTGGGTCCCTTGCTCACTTTGCCACTGGATTCAAGCAAGCCTGGCTGATGACGGCTGAAATGCCAGAAACCGGTCCTAGGATGCTTGTTTCCGGTCCAGGGAAGACATGGCTTGGCAGTTCGGGCTGGACTGTTCCCATGAGGCACAGGGTCAGACTGATTTGCATATGGCCATGTCTGAACTGGGGTGGTGGAGTGAGCTAAAGAATGATGATGGATTAAACCCAGATCAGTTGACTGGGGGTCAGTGTTTGATTGGCTCAAGCGTTCCGTCCATCATCCCCTTTTGTATCGCTTTGGTCGCCCTAAGTTGGCGGGGTATGCTCAGACGTGGGTCCCTTGCTCACTTTGCCACTGGATTCAAGCAAGCCTGGCTGATGACGGCTGAAATGCCAGAAACCGGTCCTAGGATGCTTGTTTCCGGTCCAGGGAAGACATGGCTTGGCAGTTCGGGCTGGACTGTTCCCATGAGGCACAGGGTCAGACTGATTTGCATATGGCCATGTCTGAACTGGGGTGGTGGAGTGAGCTAAAGAATGATGATGGATTAAACCCAGATCAGTTGACTGGGGGTGAGTGTTTGATTGGCTCAAACGTTCCGTCCATCATCCCCTTTTGTATCGCACAAATACTTTACACATTGCCTCTTAAGTTAACCCTGACTGCTGAGTGCCAAGCTACCAGAGGGTGAGCACAGGCTAATTTAGGTTGTGTATCTGACTTACCCTGACTAGAATTGTGTAACTGGTGCAAAAATGCCCTTCGCTAGGCAAGTTTCATTATCTGCGCACAGGGTGTTAAATGCAGGTTGTTGTTAATCCAGTCATAGCTCATTATTTCGCAGTGCTGGTAGTGCTTGATGGAGATACTGGTACATAGCATGTAGTGGGATAATTGAATTAACTCTTTAAAAGTAACATTACACCTTGAAGTCCCCTGAAAGAATCCAGCTAGTGGGACAGTACCTGCTAAGTGCTTAGTTTGTAAAAGAATGAGTGCTCATGCCCAAAGCTCTGCTCCGACGGTGCTATTATAAATCGGCGGGCCAGATACCGAGGCTGTGTAGTATTTAATTCACCTCAGGCTTAATCCAGTACCAGACACTGCTGCTTCTTTATCTCCCTCTTCTCTGTCTCTGCTATCTCCCTTTATGTCGCTTCCTCTTTCTTTTCGTTTGTGTTTTTTTTCTCTCTTTTAATCACGGTCAGCATCTGATGAGAACAAATAAGTGCCAGTCCCCCAAAATGAGGCAACCACCGGCTCGATTTTAGCACTAATGCTGCTTCAGCTTTTTGGTAACCAGAGCTGATGGGCCATTTTCACCCCTCTAGACGAAGCTACTCCCAACATTGATTTATCAATCATTGTGTTCTTACGCAGAATGCTTTTATTCACTTGAATTATTGAAACGGTTCGCCTCAATTGCTAGTTCGAACAGATGAAACAGCACTCACTTTTCAGACATGACCAAACACAGGAAAACAGGATGTGGGTGCCACTTTATAAACAAGCATTTGCAATGCAATAGGTCGCGCATTGACGCGAGTTTAAGCTATTGGCATTGTAAATGACAATGCCTTTTATTTATGTTTTAAAAAACAAAAATAGGCATTGTTATTTACAATGCCAAATGCTTAAATTTGCGTAAATGCGAGACCTATTGCATTGCAAATGCTTGTTTTCTTACCTTTCAGAAGCATGGAGTGCAATGGCAGGCAGAAAGAGGGTGATGCAAGTGTTGTGCACTGACCTGCAGGAGCAGGTTACTGGCAGTGCATACACCACGTTACACAGTACCAAGCCCTGTCAGCTGAAACCCCCGAGTAATCGGGTTTTTGCTTGAAGGAATCGGGAGGCGGGAGACTAGCCTTGAAATCGGTAGTCTCCCGCCTGAATCGGGAGGGTTGGCATGTCTGCATCAGGAGAAATTCAGAATAGACATCTACAAACACTACACGGAGCAATAGAATCGACGCGTCCGGGCGACCTCCAATATGCACGCAAAATTCCAAAGCGTTTAAGAATAAGCAGCAAGTTAGTCCTCTTCTTCGTATGGATATTGATACGTGTACACCCAACCTAACATGGACGATACCTGAGTTTGGTGCTTGTGCTGTGCATTCTAGCAGTTAGTCGTCGGGTCATACGTTCTCCTTGTGACGTAATCACGCCCCGGACCAGCTGGAATGATCAGTTCTCTTAAAGAGATAGTGTGCTCTTCGTGTGGCTGTCGGCGCTCCAGTAACGCGCTGTGGTGTGTTGTCCTTTTAACGCTCCCCTCCTGGTCCTGATCGCTACAGTTCTGGGCTCCAGGCGTTGGGATCGCTGTATTCCTCCTTCTCGGAGGCGGCCGGGGTGGCGGCTGCTGCGTCACCGGTCCTGACCGTCCCTCTCTTGCCACTGCTGCTGGCAGCCAGGCCGTCTGCCTGCCCTATGCGGGCGGTGGAGGAGCGACCGCCGGGCTTGCTCCCCGGGCTCTGTCGCAGCCATGATCCGCAGCGTAGTAACTGGGCTGACCAGTGGCAACAGCAGCACCAGCAGCCTGAGCGCCACGACACAAGGCGCCCCTGCCAACCGAGGATGCGGCAACGGAGCCCTGATGGACGACTTCGGTATATTCCTGCAGGGGCTTCTGGCCGTGGTGGCCTTCAGCACCCTCATGTGTAAGTATCTCGGGTGTAAGTGAGTGCTGGGAGCATGGGGAATGTCTGCTGGAAGGTACATTAGAACCTATGACCGTATTGACTGTGTCCCATGGTGGCCAACACAATACACTTCATTGGCATAACAAGTCTACTTTATTGGCATGGCAAGTCTTGCCAAATTGACTACATAACAATTTATTTAATCACACAACATACCCATCCCTCTAATATGAAAGCGTAGCATACAAGAAGAAGCTCGGCATCCTTGTGTGAACACCGGGCGCATTTGAGTTTTATTGAATACATAAACTAACAGAAATGCTTCACGCCTTGACATTCAATACACTGTCACGTGAACAGTTTGGGTGGTTGCCTTTGTAGTAGTTTATGTAAATGTGCCTTGGCGATTATAACAACAAGACATACATACATATAACAGCTGTGTTATGCAAATGACATACTTGTATGCTGCTTATTCTCTGATGAACAAAATGAACATGATTGATTTACCAGAGAAAGTAAATGGAAGGAAATGGTCAGTTGTGGGGTCTGATCCTCTTCGTGTCTGATTTCTTAGGTAACTTGAAAGGAAGAGTGGTGTCGTGGCAGGCAGTAAGGGAGGAAGTTCTAATTAAACTACCCCAGTAAACCGAGTTAGCCTACACAGTGGAATGAGGAAAAATCATGTTTAGATTGGATGATTGCAAATTGAAATGAATCTTGCCAGTGTTTTTGATATGTATGTGAGGCAGCCACGTGCATTATGCTAAATATTGAGTTTAGAACTTTGTAATGCCATTACATAGCTAGCAGTTTTCTTGATGGGAATGACAAGTATGAGTGTGGATAAAGAGATTGAAATTGGCTAGCCTAACATAACTAAACAAACTATCCAGTGGTGTCAGCAAGCATTGGGCTTTAACGAAGCGTGCTTATGACAAGGCTTCTGATAAAAGCTTTTGATTTGTAGAAAACGATGCTGCAGGAACATTGTGCAGAGGCTAAGTACTTGGAATCGCACAGCACTAGCTGTGACAGAAATGGAAGATTCAAACCACAATTTGAAGATAAGGGACCTACACACTTTTGTTGTCCATGGGGATAAGTGCATTGTGGAAAGTGAATGTTCCTGGGTTGGGAGTCCAGAGACTTAAATACAGGAAAGTAGATTTCCTGGTTTGACAGAGTTCAGTATAGATGGTTATAAGAAAATCCAGTGATGTATTGCCATTCAGCATTTGGAGACTCTGGTCATGAAGTAAGGAGCGAGAAAGAAGAAAGCGAGGAATAATTCAGTGTCCTCCGCATACAAGGGGTGGGAAACCCAAAATGGAGATGATGCTTCTAAGATATGTGATGTTTGAAGCACAAAAGATAGCTTAAAAGGAGCACGTAGGAATGCCAAGAGGTAGGGGTGTTCGCTGGAAGACCAAGAAAAGAAAAAGCAATTTGAAATGGAGGAGAGGAACCAGTCGGTCTCAACCAGTGATGCCAAGAGAAGCAAGCGTGGAGCTCAAGGTGGCTTACTGTGTCAAACACAGCAGGAAAGGTTGGGAGAGTTGAGATACAAGCTAAGCGTATATAGAGTGCAGAGATGTTTAACTTTTAATCCTGGGTAGGGGTACTTTCTACAGAGTGATTAGCTCAGAAGTAGGGTTGGAGTGATTTCTACTTCTCACCAGTGGTTGCCAGTATTCTTTCTAAGTGCTGGCCTGCATTATTCTTCCTATGTGCTAGGATTGACCTGCCTTACTGTTGCTCTAGTATTTCTAGCTTGGCTATTCCCTCCCTGACAATTTCTCCGGGTCATTTCTCCCCCTCCCTTTCCCATGTGATGTCCTGTTTAAGGATTAACTTTAAGTGTACCCTGTCTGGTTATTTTACATATTTCTTCAAACCCCCTCCTCAGCATCGGTCTGGTCATGCTTCATTTCCTCCCCCTTCCACATGTCACCCCAGGTTGGATGTGCCCACAAGGTTCATGTCAATGAGCCAGGTTTGTACTGTATTTTGTTATTGGTCTTGGCAAAGAAAAGTAAATCTATTTTGATTGGGTTGAGCTTTGGCTAGGAGCTGGACATCCAGGTCTGGATGTTATTCTAGCAGTGTTTGGGCGTTACATGTCTTAATCGGAGGATACTTTCATATGTGTGCCATCTGCATATTGGTGAATCTTGATGCTGCTGTTTGTGAGTAGAGCACCAAGTGGATCCATGTATAGGTTGAAGTTTAAAGGAGACAGTATGGAGCCCTGGGAGGCACCACAGGTGATGGGGATCTATTCAGCTGCAATCCCATTTGAGACTCAATGTATTTATATGAGGATGGGATGTTCATCATTAAGAGGGCATCGTCTACGATGTATAAGGTAGTGGCTTCCTTGCTACAACCTGATCTGAAGCCAAACTTATAGTTGTGCAGGGGGTAGTTAGCATTGATGTGGTCTTAAAGTTGAACATAAACTGCTTTTTCAGTGATCTTGCTGAGGAATGGTAGGTGAGTGATGGGACTGGTAGCTGGCGAGGTCATCCGGGTGTAGTGTAGGTTTCTTTAGGAGCAGCAGTGTAGTTTAGGTTCCTTTAGGAGCAGCAGTGTAGTTTAGGTTCCTTTAGGAGCAGCAGGATCCAGCCTATCTTGAGAGCTTGTGGGAAGATGCCTTGAGTTAGGAAGACATTGACAATGGCAGGTAGAGGTAAGCGACTCGAGAGGGAGCTTTGAAGGATGATGATAAGAAATTATCTTAATAAGAGGTGGTTTTGAGGGAGTTGAGCACGTCAGACATCTGGGAGAGATGGGGCTTTGGAGGCCGACTGTTGCAGGATTGTATGTGAAGAGATTAGTTAGTGTAAGAATTTAAGAATGCTTAGTGTCGATGTGCGATCAGATGTTTATTTTTTTTATTCTTTTTCAAGGAAGAAGAGGTTTATTGCATTGCACTTTTCTGTGGAGTGAGGAATAGGTTGGTTTGACATGGGGTTGGTGCAGTTCATGGTTGTCTTGAACAGCGTTCTGCTTTTGTTGGTGGCTTCATTGATGGTGCTGGTATAGTACTTTGCTTTGGCTTATGTGATGAGTTGTCTGCCTATTGAGCGGAGGGAATTCAGTATCAAGAGATCTTCTGGAGTTATGTTTCAATTCCATTTTCTTTCCTGTCTGCGGATGGGCTGTTTATTGTCGGCAAGGATTTTAGAACACCAGGATACTGAAGACTTTGACTTGTATTTGCAATTTGATTTTTGTGCCAGAAAGCGTCTTGAATATGCTCTAAATGTCAGCAGGATTTCAGTATGCGTTCAAAGAAAACAATCAAGGGAATTTTGTACTAAGAAGCCCTATAATTTGTACTGTTACTGGGAACAGCAAGAGTATAAAATGATGAGATGTAAATTGACTAGCCTTTAGGGAGTCACAATGTGCTTACTCTAACGCTAAGCATCTGCTTTCTCTGGAATGCAGTGTCAAGTGGGCCATGCGTATTTGAGCAATTTGTTAGTATTTTTGCTCGATAAACATCTTTGTCTGCTGCTGCATTGCTTTAGAATGCATATTGCTTTAAATAATTCGAATGCTGTTTGAATGCCTCAAATATTTCATGCTTTGCTTGCTAAGTAAAATAATTTATTTTGACAATGAGATTTGCATTCTACTTAATTCCATTATTATAATTGCAGAGTGTTCTGGTTGGAAGTCGAGAGGCTTCGAATTCTTTGCTTCCACTGCCACCCCTGCTTCCACATTTGTTTATTACCGCGCGCGAAAGAATGCAATATTTTCTTCTACGTAGGCCACATCTAACTATGGTTATTCTTCTGTCGGATAGGTGAGGCCACAGCATTACTGTTGTGTGCCAAGCGGGGATCTTACTGTTTAAATAAAGTCAAAGAAGTTACCTCCCTTTATTATTTTATTTTTTTCACGTAAATAAGAATCTAATACAACCTGTATTGGTGGAAAATTTAGAACTCGGTCTAACCAATACCCTTTCTTTCATTGGTGCTCATAAACCTACCCCAGTGTTTGTAAATCAAATTAGTGGTATCTGGCCCACAAATAACCGAATGATTCCATCACACCATTACCTTGTTCTGATCTGTGGGACTCAGTGCTTCTCTCTAAGGGGTCTGGGTCAAAAGGTATTAGTTGATTTATTGTCGGTTGGGCTGTTTTTTTTTTCGTTTTTTTTTCTTTTCACGGTTTCTCTGGCTGGTAACCAACCTCCTCTTCACTTCTCCTGTCCTGATTTTCTTCTGCTCTGCTCAGCATCTATGGTTCCTTGCTCCCATCTGTTGTTCGCCTGGTCTGCTGCACCTCCAATTCCTTTGACCCCCTTCAGTGTTCTTTTTCTCGGCCATACTACCTTTGCTCTGCGCCCCCTCTGCTGCACAGTTCTGACTCTTTGCTCCCTCCAGAGTACTTCTGCTCTGCCATGCCATGTTCTGCTCCACCCTTTCTTTTCTGATTTGTTTTGGGTCGAAATTCTTCACTCGCCTGGGCATAGTCCACCCCATGTTATTGGAAGGATGCACACCTCATCCCATATGAGCAGAAGAGACTGAAGGAACAGGCCATGACCCGTTAAAATTACCACCAACTAGCTCTTCCTAATAAAGTAGTGAATTGGTAAAGTTGCCCAAAAGTCACAACAGTGTGAATGTTCCTTCTTGCATCCTCACAATGCAGTGCTCCCCCTTTGAGCAGCTTTCAAAAAGAAAAACTTTGCAGAGTGTAGGCTCTAAAGCTGCCTTATCAAACACTTCTTATAAGATGCTTATGAACTAGATCACTAATACCACCCCTTCTGTGTTGGTACATTTTTGCTGGTTGAATGATGGGCGTGGGCCCTCTACATGAATAGTTCTGTACCTATCAATTGGGCTTGAGGGAGTTTTCTTGCCTTGAGAGCAATTGTTCAGGCGATGTTCAACGGTTGTTCGAGCCACATCATCAGCTGTGTATATGCTACAAAAAATCAATCTTGGCAAGCAACATAATACGAACCGTAATTGTATGAACTAGGAAACTCAGACTGTTAGAAGTGTTTTTCATCACCTTAGGTAGTGTGCTGTACAAGGGGTATGTTGGGGACACCTATTTTTCTGTGGAAGGAGAAATGCTAAGTGTTTACTATGGCCATTGGGGCAGGGTAGCAACGCCCCCGGTTAGCATATTACACATTTTCCCTTTCTTATTTCTCGAGTCACATTTTTTTTTTCCCCCCACGATTAACTGCAATTTACTTCCGAAAATTCAGGAATAAGTCCTGCATATTTGCAGAAAAAAGTTTGATTTGTTCCTTTAAACAATTATGGCCTGACTTAGACCTCGCAACGGTGACGGATATCTAGTCCGTTGAAATATAAATCCAATTATATCCTATGGGATTTATATTTCTTCAGACGTGCTATCCATCATCGTTGTGACAGAGTAACCCGTCTGCCGAGAACTAAATCAGGCCGTTAGTGTTGGACTCGCAGTGCCATTTGGGTCCCCAAATGAATAAGTCATAAATGCAGTTTACTTAGACTTACTATTACAGCAATTTGGTGTAATATTACGCGTGAGTAAATTAGCATAACAAAACATGGGCGCCTTGAAAAGGTGGTGGAAACCCATGAGCTTGCAATTTTGGTGCATTCTCAAACTTGAAAGGTTTGTCTCACCCTGGGAACAGTAATATACCCCTGACCAGGTCAGGTGAAAATATGGAGATGGACGCCCTCCAGAATGAGGGGAAGGAAGTATGTTTTAATTTGTATTCATGCGTACTTGTAAACTTTTTTACATTAATGGGCAATGATTCTTTTGCATTTAAGTCACAAATTCACGAAAGAATTACAAAACTGTTCCAGGAAAACTGTATCACATATTTCTATGTGAATGCCATAAAAAACATAAATGTACTTGAATCTAGGAGTGAAATTGGTCTCAATTTATTTTCGTTCTCTCTTTTTTTTTTCTTCATTTGTTTTCCACCTCTTTGGAGGTAATGGGCAGACCTTCGCTTGGAATCCATCTAAAGCTTTACTTTGCATTTACGGTTTGTAAACCGGATGATCACCTCGTATCGTCAGTGGTGCAAAAGAGAACACAAGCCTCATACATAGGGAGCAGTTGTGCATGACTAAGGGCCTGATTTATGAGTTCAGCGGTCCATCAGACCGCCGAACCTGTGGTGGAGGTGCGGTGGCGGTTGGGAACTGCTGCACCAGTTGTCTGACCGCCGTATTAAAAGTACAGCGGTCGGACTGTTTTGGGACTGCCGCAACTGCCGGGGATATTACAAGTTTCCTCACTGCCAGTGGTCTCATGGCGGTGTTCACGCCATGAAACTGCTGGGGGTGAGGAAACTATTATGACCCCCTCCTGCCTCTAGCCATGGTGATGCATGCAGGGGGGCACATGGTGTGTCCCCTGTCTGCATGCACGCCCAGTTCCTGCCTGGCATGGATTTAGCAGTCCCTGCCGTCCAGTAACTTGCTTTGGCGTTCCTATTGCGGTGCCTTTTTGAAAGGCACTGCCGTGGGAACGCCAAAGACCGCCCGCCAGACAACGAAAATACTCCTAATCTGGCAGGCGGTCGAGTTTGGCTGAGTGGGGCCGTGGCGTGGCGTGCCACCCCGCTCCTGCACGCCCAAACTCGTAATCAGGCCCTAAGACACTTGTTTTCGTTTGGGCCTTTCTGTCACTGGGGAAGTGTTTCTTTATGTCAAGATACTTGTGATTGAGACCACATTCTTTGTTCTATTGTGTACTTGTGAAGGATGAAAGGGGTCAAGTGGCTGGATTTATATATACGACTCTTCATATTCGTGGATGGCTTATCAAGCTGTGTGACAAGAAGTTGAAACCCTTACTTTTATTGCAGCTTAAATAGGTTTTCAGACTTGTGAAACATTACATTTTGAAAGGCCCAGGTTGCTAATTTTGGGGGTGCTAAATTATCCACGAGGATTTATTTTACATTGTTAGTTTAACTTTCAATTTTAAGTTGAATTCCGAACTTGCTGTATTGTCTGTTATTAATATGTGTCTTTCGTTAACCTCCTGCATTTTGTTTTGCAATTTACTGGGGTGTGCAAAATCTTCGCTCCTTCTAATTTTACTTGTATTTCACTAAGCTTCAGCGAAGGCATTGTCTGCTGCTGGTGACTGGTTTATGAATCAGGAGTCACGAGTTGTAATTCAAGTTTGTGGCTCAACAAATCTTTGATGGGTACACGTGTGTGTATAATATTTATAAAACCTGTTTGCATGGTTTTATTGCGCACAATGGAATTCTGTGGCATAGAGGAACACATTATGTGGCTTGGTTATCTAAATTATGAAACAAAATATATAAAGTATGCATCACATTCTTTGGCAGTGTTATTTTCAGCAATTTGATCCAGAATCATAATTTTTTGTGAGATATTTGGAAAATGCAGCAAAACAATAATTAGGCAGTAAAATCTGCCGCAACAGACTCCAATATATCCACTGGCGCCCTCACCATTGTTTTAGTACAATTTGTCATGAAAAGTTCACTAAACTACCAGAATTCCAAGCCGCTGTGCTTTGTATAAACAGCTTTTTAAGCGAACTACTCAAAATAAATATGTGATGTTAAAAAAAAATAAATAAGCAATAACGTGTAATATGGTCTGATATTGCCATCTCGGGGTTCTGTTGACATTCACTAACCACTCTGCCTGCGGCCTTGTGGTTAATGATTGTCCCAGAACGCTTCAATGACAACACTGGACCATTACGCACCCTTACCCGTTGTGTATTCTTTGTCTCTCGCTTTTATTTGCATAGCTATCAGTTCCCTCCTATGGCACCTCGAGTCCTTGCCTCGTAGCCATCGCTTTACACGATGGAAGGTTAAAACCTGTTTTTCATAGGGGGGAGTGAACCAGAAGCCCCATCATGCGGAGTGATACTGGTTAAAAAGGAACGGTTCATTAAGTACATGGTATAAGACCCATTGGCAGCACATGAGGAGATGTGCGCGCGCTACTTTACGCACAGAATGCCAGGTTTATTTCGGAGTCTTGCTTGTGTTCTGGTAATAGCCAGGACGTGTCGTAGTTTGGTTGACGCTATCTTTTTTCCGTGGTTTAATCTGAAGGCCACACTTGTAGTGACGATAATATTGGGAAGATGGGACCCTGGTGGACAGACAGACTGCACGTCTGATCTTTCAAGCTTTCACCTTCTGATCTTCCCACGTGACGTGGCGGTGCTGCATAGCTAGGAGAATAAATAATGTAAACGTTTGAAACGAGAGGAGCGTTTAGCTTTTTCCGTGTTGCCCAGAGCCATCTGCGTGCCTTCACTATATGCTTGAAACGAAGGAACCCCTTTGTGTGGTAAAGACGGCATTTGGCCCCAGACGTTATACATGCTCGGCTCAGAGAAGGGTACTTTTCAACGTTTCACCTACCCATTCATTCTTCAGGGATGGTGGCTTTTCTCCAGTACCTCGTGGTGCAATCCTTGGCAACGCTCTGACGTTTTTTTTCATAGTGGCTTCTTGCACACCAGTTCAAGAGACCATTCTTCTTGTTAATTCAGATTTTAAAGAGTAAACAGCCGTTTGGCGCTTTTTGAAACCAGTACTGTTTCTTTCCCTTTTTAGGTTATTATTATTATTATTATTATTATTATTATTATTATTATTATAGTTTGCTTTCCCAGTGGCATAAACGGATGATTTCCGACCAACCGTTATTAACAGCGAGAGGCCGGAGGGCTGGCTCGTTATTCTACCTATGACTCTTCCATCTCTACTCGAGGGCCCTGCTGAACAATTTATAGCCTGTATTTCAGAACTGTTACCTCTCGATCGAGCCCATTCTGATTCCCTTGGTTTGTGTGCATTACTTGCAGCTGTAGGTAACGCTGTAGTTCTTCACGCTTTTATTTTCTCAGGATTGGAAGAGGGCTCAGGGTTTTAGAGTTTTTGACAGCACGAGGCTCGCTTTTTGGGGACAAACGTACCAACTTTTTCTAAACCGGCCTTAAATGGACAGGACGCTGTTATGAAAGTTCTGCAGACATCACTGATTGCAGGCGAGCAAGAACTTTCGAATTACAAGCTTATTTCTTCATTTGAAGAAATGGGAAGCCTTCCTCGTTAAGATATGACTACCTACATATGACATTCTGTGGGGATGTTGGCACCCATGTAGGCCGGTGTTGGTGGGGCTCCCCCCTTGCGGCCGGCCCGAGAGGGCGACATTGGTTGGGACCAGTTAAGTACGTTTGTCTGGGTGGTGCGTGCATAGGGGGTACCAGGTTGTGTACCG
The DNA here is from genome assembly GCA_963921515.1 of Calotriton arnoldi. Taxonomy (NCBI): domain Eukaryota; kingdom Metazoa; phylum Chordata; class Amphibia; order Caudata; family Salamandridae; genus Calotriton; species Calotriton arnoldi. The sequence continues at coordinate 657,469 of CAWUFW010005868.1, forward strand.
CCGGTATCTTATTTTCACGGAGGTTCATAAGAGTCTAGGTACGTGTCAAGAGATTTCCACATCTTTCTGGATGCCGGTTTCCAGGGTGAATTCTGCAGTGCAATGTTGTCCGCACCTCTGAGATGGGTGATCCAGTTGAACCAGCCTTTGTAAGAAGTTTTACTTGTGTCTTTCCAATTGGTGAGGACCATTTTCACTGCTGTTGTTAGTAGTAGGTCTAGTAGGTCTTTATCGGGTTCAGATCTCAAGTCTGTGCACATAAATGCCATGGTAAGGGTGGAAAATTCTTTTGTTAGCGTACAGTCAAACCATTTATAAACACAAAGATTTTCTCCCAGAATGATTTGAGTGTTGGCCAGGGAAAGATAAGGTGTGCTAAATCCCCAGTTTCCTTGTTACAGTTCCAACATAACGCGTCATCCCTGAGGCCTAATGAGAATAAACAGGCCGGGGTCCAAAAAGCCTTGTGTAACAGCCAAAATTTTGTTTGTGAGAGCACCGGGGAGATCTTATTACGTGAGGCCGAGCTCCATAGTGTGGCCCATTCTTGTTCGTTATGTGTGGCTTTCGTTTGTTTATCCCAATAGGCAACCGTCTTATCATTAAGTTTAGAGGATTTTGGGCGGAAGAGTTTGTAGAGCTGTGAGACCTGGTGCCCCACCTTTATTAATGTTCGACACAAACCGGGAGATTGATGGTTGTGAGGCGGATAATTTGGTTTTTGACAGGGCCGTTCTAATTTTTAAAAAAATTATAGAATTCAATGTCAGCTAGGTTATATCTTGACTTGAGGTCTGTGAATGTAATAGGGTATGTTTCGTTTTCTAGTTGGTAAGGGTGGGTAGTGGACACCTTTCTCAATCCAAACATCGAAGGCTAGGCTTTTCCCTTTATACAAAATCTTGCTATTGGCCCATAGTGACTCCATTTTAGAACCTTTGATGCTATTCTCCAGCTTCTTATCTACCTTTAGCAGCGCGACTTTTGTATTTTTAAAGATGGACTTGGAGGTGTGGGGGTATCTATTTGCTGTTAATAGAGCCAGGGGGCTTTGGTTATTCAGGATGGCCCTCTCTACCTGTAGCCATACCGGCGTGTAGTCGGTGGGCGGTGATATCCAGTATGAACCTTGTTTTGCCAGAAAAGCTAGCTGGAATATTCTGAAGTCCGCTAGATTTACCCCTCCTTGACTTTTATCCAGTCTTAATTTTTTTGATACTTATTTGTGCTTTCTTCCCTCGCCAAAGGAATTTAGAGATCAGGATGTCAACTTTGCGGTGGAAATCATCTGTGAGGAGGAGCGGGAGCATACTGATCAGATAGTTAATCATTGGGGTGATCATCTTTTTAATAGTTTCGATTCTGCCCCACCACGTTATGAATTTTGGAGACCAGGAGTCCAGGAGTTTCTTAATCTTTTCTAGTAGTAGTTTCTCATTCTGATGTAGCGTGTCAATTAAGTCGCTACCAAAATTTATACCTAGGTATTTGATCTATCCTATTTGCCAGGCTAATTGTTAAGAAATGTAACTCTCCTTGCCTGTCTCCTACCTCTTCTTTCCCCCCTTGTTTCTCTGCCTTTTTCTACCTGCCTCTTTTTCTCTAACTATCGTCACATAACGTCTCAATATACTGATGCACAAGCTGCACTTGGTACAAACTTTGCTAACCCTGTAACAGAATTGCTAATATGTTCTTGTATAAAATAACTACATAAAATATGTTGAAATAAAAAAAAAATATATGACTACCTACATGATATTTCAAAGCATTGTTGGCTGAAGTCCAGCTTGTAATCTCGCAGTAAAGTTTGTATCTAGTAAGATGAAGTGGGGACTTTCTTTTTAAACATTGGTTTGAAGTGTCATATGTGAAGAATTACTAAAGAAAATAGCTGTGATAGCGAGAGGCTGCAGCCGAATCAGCAAGTTCTTTTTTCATATCTCAGACCTGGACCAGGTGATGCAGACTTACCAGTAACCAGTTTTATAGAGCAACTTACAGAGTAAATTCAGCTTCTAAGTGCTGTAGCAAGATGTGATCACATTTTCTAGTTTGTTGGGTATCATTTTTATTAAATGCAGAATGCTAAAATGCGCCAAGTTGGCATATAAAGCTACAAACGCGAGGTTGCACTAAGATAAGTCATTTTATATATTGTGAGTCTGGCTGTTTTGTTCCTGTTTTCTAATAGTATTGGGTTGGGATACTAATGACCCAGTTTCTTGACTTAATTTCTTTTGACAACCGTTACCTTGTGACTGCAGTTCTTCCAAGCCCAACACCACTAACTTTTCATAGTCCTGTCTGTCTCAGTAGGGGCTTGTTTAGTTCAGTGGTGCAACCAAGTGTGATTACATCAGTGAACCTTGTGTCTGGACCAGGGCTCTCTCCCCTGGGTCTCCTTATGCTTGGAAACAATAATCCTCTGTTGTGGGACTCTGACCTCCATCCAGGCATGGACAGCTCCATGGACAGCTCCACAGTGCCCTCTGACGGGAGCTCTCCTTGGCTGATCCAGCCCAAATACAAACTCTGGCCTGGCCTCCTCCACTCCAGCTCCCATGGACACATACACAGTTCGTACATGTGTTGGAGTGCTCTGAGTGCTCTCATGCACAGTGAACATGTGCAGTACAGTGACCTTCAAGGGAGGGATTGGGTTTAACCCCAAGCTGGTTGACTGTACAGTTCATGTGTCTAAGATGTCTACATGCAAGATAAAAACAAGCAAGCCGTGCTTGTAGCTGTTGTCACTTGGAGTCTGCTGTTTCGTGTGAAGACGCTGGTGAGGGTGGGTCTGGGATGAATTCTGGTGTTGAATCCGCATTTGAGCACTCTCTAAACTTTGCTCCCTGTGCAGACTCGTACAAGTGTTCTACTAATGTAATTAATGGACCTATCCTGGCCCACATCACTGCCACTGGTTGGTTACTTCACCCAGTGGCGGTGATGTGGGCCCATGAAATGTGACCAACACCCTCAAGAACCAAAGGCTTGCTGGTGAGGGCTTCATCGGTTGGTTGTCTGTGTGTGTTGTGTATTGATGGTCTGAGTTTTGGAAAATGGCTAAGGGGATCTCTAGCCAGACCTAAAAAAAAATATTGGTGCTAGAGGAAATGAGGGAAGAGCTCTAGGTGAGGATGAAGGCAGCATTGCTGCCCTCCAATGCAGCCAGTGAACGGAATAGCTAGGTAACTTTCAAGTGATCATTGTTCCAGTTGTGTGTGGTCTGTCAAAATAAACCTGATTTGGCTAATAATCTGATGTGTGACTAACCAAACGTCATTCCAGCATTATTGTTGGAGACAAAACTATTGTAGCATTATTTCCTGCTCACACAGGTAGGCTGCTGTGTGGTTCAATTTCTATTTACTCATTGAACTAGATACAGTATGTATTGAATTTCTAATATTGGGTCAAGTATCAAGTACTGGACCCCAACCACAAAAATAAAATTGTTTATATTTGCAAAAGATTCTCCATTTTGGTAGCTCGCTAGCTTTGGATCCTATTTGATGGAGCTCTTAACTCACCAAACCTTGACATGATGGCTTTTAAAAGTAGGTTTTTCAGTTTGTCATCCATGTAAATAGTTCTTTGGTCTCAACAGAGACATTAGTTGCATTTCATGGGCTTAGATACAGTGTTCTTCTACATTCTTGGACCTGGTCTCTGCTGGGTCATATATGAGTTTTGTGCTGTGCGGGATGGTTTATTATCAAGTAAATGACATGGGTGTAATCATTTATCTAGCACACGTATGTATGCTGTTGATTTGTCCTCGTAGATTTGGGTTTTCCTTGAAAAATAGTCTGAATTGTCAGATGATGGTGTGTTTTGGGCATTGAATATTGGTCCATCCCCAAGTGTGTGGTGTGTTTATTCAGTAATGTGGAGGATAATCTTTGGGTTAATTCGTAGGGGTTCTGTGTGGCTGTGGTAGATGGTTGACGGGTAGTGAGTGTCTTATTCATTGACTTGGAAAGTATGGTTGTAATGTGGGTATGATGCAGCCCATGAAACGCGTTGCCCTGTGGTTAGCCTGTGCATGTTATTATCAGTATGTTCCTTGCTTGAGCTATGTTGAGCCTGTGTGGTGCCTAACATGGGCTTTTGTTTTTGTGTATCATCTCATGGCGCATAATGCGTCTAGGATCAATACGATGGATGAATACACATTATACCTATGCTGTGTTAGATTGTATGTGGGAAATTTTGCCTTATGTGATTTGTCGCTCATAGAAGTCTAACATGCAGTTAATGAAAAATAGCCAACAAGCATTCGAAAATTAAGCAAGGCAATTGCCATTTCAGCAGACCAGAGCTTCGCCGTGATCATTTGGGGCATGTAATGCTAAAATCCATACATTTTGCGGTTGCACTTCTACAGAGTTTCTCAATACAATTGAATGGAAGTGGGAACATGTGAAATAAGCGAAACTTGTAGATAGTCGCTAATGAGCAAGTGCCAGGATCTCCTTGTTGGAAGGAATGTGAGAAGACCTTGGAACTCAGATACAAGTTAACACTAACAGGAGCGGATTCTACTATTTTCTATAATCCTTCCTTTATTGTGCCAACTTCAGAACAAGACTGCTTTGCTGGCATGGTTCAGCAGAAATGAGTAGTGTACAGCATGAAACAACAGAACTATAGTTAATTTAAAATGCATGTAAATACTGCTACCAATACTAAGGCTTCAGTGGTCTTCAAGCAGGTGCTAGAACAAAATCGTAATTGATGATGTGTAATTGCGCACATTAAGGCACTTTAGAGTATGAGTTTTCGTTGTGAACATATAAGCATTATGGGACGTATGTGAGTGAATTAACTCTCCAGAGTTGTATTTGGCTAAATACTGCTTTCTGTCATCAAGTGCAAGTTTCTAGATGTGACAATTTCACAAACTGACCTCTTCATAAAACTTTCTTTAGATGTTTATAATAGTTTGTTAACAGCTTTTTAATAAAGGTACAAAATGGAAGTGATCACTTTGAAAACTATTAACTTCAAAGCCTTTTGAATATGTCCACTCTGTCAGTGATTTACATGGCTATGTATTGTTTTTGACTCTGTGAACCTTTTGGGAAGTTTGGCCATCCTGCCATTAGTCTTGAGGTAATTCTATAGATCTGGAAGTCATGTATGTACCATGAGACGCCAGGACCTAGGGAAAGAGAGGTTTCTCCATCCTGCGGCCACTGTCTTGAACAATGAAGCATACCTGATTTTTAAAGACCATTTTTATTGGGGGATTTGGTTTGACAAAGTGATTCTGGACATAGATCATCTTATGCTAGATGTCACCTTCAAATCAGTTACTGACCTCTCAGGGGAGTATCATTTGTATAAACTACAGTTTGGGAAATATTTACAACTGTGCAATTGGTATACATTAAGGTTAGGGACACAGACATATGATATGCTATAATCTCTGCTACATGCCTACTTAGTGAAATGGGGCCACTATAAGAAATTGATTTTGAGACCGTATGAACTTATAATAACGGAACTCTACTCTTAGACCTCGGAATGTCGGCCTAGACGTAAATGGTAAATGAAGTTGCAAAAACTGTATACTGAGGAGGATTGGTCTGAATTTAGGATGACTCATGACAAAGGCCTCAGTCTGCCTTGAGTTCAGATTTTCAAGTATTTGCAAGATGGGTATTGGACCCCATGCAAATTGTATAAGGCTAAAATGTCACCCTCCTTAAAATTCTGATGATATGCCCAAGCAGAGGGAGATGTACTTCATATTCTATGGGTGTGTCTTAATATACAGTCCTACTGGTGCCAAATATGGCACACCATCACTGGAAAAAGTGATCTAACTTTAATCCCCTAGCAAGAGCAATGACACTGCATGACACTCAAGATATCATAGGGATGAATTACCATAAGACACAATGGATTGACTCTGCACTTGCGGATGTGAAATTGCGTGCACTTAGAAGATGGAAATCAATAACAGCGCCCACATATAAAAGCTGCATTGACTCCATGGCCCTGATGTCGGCTCACAAAATACTAATCTACAAGCTAAACGACCAGCACCTGGTGCTTAATGATATCTGGGGCTTGTTTCTTTCGCCCAGATTCACAGTTTACATTTAATAACGCTGAAGCTTTGTGACAGATGCATGATGGGGTCTCAGAGCTGATGGGCATCTCCTGTGGCATTATGGGCCCCTGGTAGGAACTTTCTGGTACTTTATTCGTGGGGAGATAGATCTTATTTCCTTTTTTTTCTTCAATGATCATGATGGTTATATGCCGCCTTCTACATGTTTGGCATCTTGAAGAGCATTGCCTTTTTGCCAGTGTTTACAGTTGATCGTGTTGGAAAATGGTCCTCTCTGAAGGGTCACCTCAAACTTTTTGCATTCCTCCTCTTATTTTTCTGACCTAGTTTTTGTTGACTTTAAGACTCTGGGTACGTTACCACTGCTAACCAGTGCTAAAGTGCATGTGCTCTCTCCCTAAAACACAGTAACATTGGCTCATACCCAATTGTCATATTTAATTCACATTAGTCCTGAATAAATAGCACTGCATGTGCCTAGGAATTGTAAATTAAATGTACTAGAGGGCCTGCAGCACTGCGTATGCCACCCCCGCTTAGCCTTCTAACCAGATCTCAGGCCAGCCACTGCAGGGCTGGTGTGTGGAGTTTACTGCTATTTCGACTTGGCATTTAAAACTACTTGCAAAGCCTTAAACTCCCCTTTTATTACACATAGGCCAACCCTAAGGTAGGCACTAGGTTGCCCTATGAGGAGGGTGCTGTGTAAGTATAAGGTAGGACATGAAGGGTTTTGCATGTCCTGGTAGTGACAAGCAGACGATTTGATTTTTCACTACTGTGAGGTCTACTCCTCTCATAGATTAGCATTGGGAATTTCCTTATACACTTTTAAGTGGCAATTCTTGATCAGATAGGAGTAGCTTTTTCATGTTTGATATGTTTAGAATTGAATTTTTAAATATTCCTTACTGGTGAAAGTGGACATTTCTCTGTTCTTGTAACGGTGTGCTTTGCAGCCTGTCTCAAATACACGTCTGGGCTGGGTGACAGTTCCCCTTTATGCATTCCCTTCAGTCAGCCACAAGCACAGGAGGCTAGGTGTGGCTGAGTACCCATCTACATACATCTGCACTCTTGGGCAGATGGGAGGAAGGGGCTTGCACTGAAAGGTAGTGGCCTGACCCCACACTAAGGACTGATTACCCCGCACAGATAGTCTGGCAGACAGGACTGGGTTCAAAGGAATTCTTTTGCACTTCAGAGAGCTCACTTGAAGTCACCTCCTACATCAAAGGCACATTTGGGTATAAGTACTGGGTCTCTGATCTCAACAAATCAGACACTTCTGGATCTTGAACTGAAACTCTGTTTGAAGGACTGCTGTGCCGCTTAAAGGACTCAACTGGACTGCTTTTTTGGGAGAACTGCTTTTCTACTTGTTGCCCTGCTGCTCTCCGACTCTGCTGATGGAGAACTGAACTCTGCCTTTCCTCCAAAGTGACCTCCAAGGGCTTGCTGGCTTACCTCCTGCTTTCTGAAGTCTTGGGGACACAAAAGACTTCTTGCAATTCTGCGGGTGCTGCTGGACTCTGTCATCTGTGAGTCCTACCCTTGCCTGAGGTGCCTCTCCAGTTCTGGACCTCAGAAGTGGGTGCTAGAGCTGTGTTGCTACAAAATCGATGCATCTCCTGTCTGCGTATAGCAGAACCGGCGCATCGACTCGGTTGCAGGACTAAAATCTGTGCATCGCACTAGAACCAACACTTTGCCTGCAGAGATCAATGCATCGGATAGCGTGTTGCTGCAGCTTAGCAAGATCGATGCATCCTCTTGAATGCGTGGCAGAATCAGGTGCATTGTTAGAGCCTCTCGACTTGGTACCCGTCTTTGGAGCCTTCACTGCATGGAGAAGATTGATGCATCCTGCACCTGCGGGACTCGACATCGAAGCATTTAGTTGCTTGTGACCAGGAAAGGTACTTTGTTCACTGGGGAGTGCATGGGTCCTGTAGCCGTGCGGCGCTCCATCGCGGTCGGCCTGAACTTTGACTTTGCCCGGTCCACCGTGACCTAAAGTAACCTTTTTAGCGGTACTTGCTTCTAAGTACCTTACTGCATTATTTCTTCAAAATTCAATATCTCAACGTCTACTTATTGGATTTTTGTTTTGTTTATAATTATTTTTTTATAAACGTGTGGAGTCTTTTACTGATGTATTAATTGTGTTACTATGTGTGTGTGTTGCACAAATACTTTACACATTGCCTCTTTAGGTAAGCCTGACTGCTTTGTGCCAAGCTGCCAGATGGTGAGCCCAGGTTATCTTTTAGTGTGTATCCAGCTTACCCTGACTAGAGTGGTGGTCCCTGCCTGGCCTGGGCGCATACCTTAGCCAACCAGGAATCCCATTTCTAACAGTTTAGTATTGCATTTGTAGGGTTGATAAATGATTGCACAGGAGAACATCCTAATAAAAATATTCAAACACAAAGTAATCTTTTGTAATTAAGCAAAGGCCAACCTCATTCTGCAGGTTTATATAGTTCAGAGCTTTATATAGTTCAGAGTATTGCAAGAGCTTGCTTTCTATAATGAAGTGCAGTAACCTTGTAAAATAGTGGCGAGCAACGTAATCCAAGCAATTCCCATCTATTATCAATATAGTCAATCTTTCTTGTTCAGTGCTGATTAAAGTAATCACGTTTCTCATTGAATCAGATTGGAGTAATCTCCTTGAATCCGATGCATGGTAAAGTAACCAACATATTCTTCTATAAACTGCTAGATGGCAAACTAATAAGTAATTATGCTTCTTATACTTCAGAGAGAGTTGAGTGATCTGCATTGGAGCAGTACATGCCCATTCTTTTCTTTGTGCAAAAGCATTATTGCCCTGCTGCTGCCTTGCTGTACCCATTCTGCTCAGCATTGTGAAGCATAAAAAAATTCCCATATTTGTATTACTTTTTAAATTGTTTGACATTTTACTGTATCTCTTACCTTGGGCAGTGGTAGTCGTTGTTTGGTCAGTGCTAAGACAAATTTAAGAGACACATTTGCTGTCTTTGAGCATGACACCCTTGCTATATATTTAGATGTTGTTTTTGGGTATCTAATTAGTGGCCATATCAGACCAGTGTATAGATAAGGTTTGTCCCACTAGCTTTTAAAAATGTCATGTTTTCCCACTTTTATTTTTAGTAGTTGGCAGCCTAATTTGGTTGTAAATATTTGTTTTTTAGTAACTATATTAGGGCTTCTGCAAAGTTGAAAATCCCTGAAGCAGTAGCACTGTGCTTCATTTTTTGTAAGTTACCCGGCTTGGCCCCTTCACGAGGGAATCCAGAACGGAGTCCTGACAAAAGGTCCTCTTGATTTCTATTCGTTGCTCATCAGAAGACTGTTCAACTCTGCTGGATGAGGGGTGGCAGTGGGTAATAGTTACGAAGTACATTGATTTTGTACTTGTACCTTAACACTGGGAGACTGCTTAGTGTCCTTCCCTGGTAAATTCACTTAGCCTCTGTCTAGCCTTTAACACCTCCCTCTCCTCTTAGTGTAAGAGGTGTGTTGAATATGTGGGTGCTAGTGCTTGCTGCCTAGTTGAGATCTCCCTGGTATCTTTAGGCCAAAGAAGGTGAGCTGCCGTTTTAGAAAGTTGAAATAGCTGTGTCCCAGACTCCTGAATGTCCCTGTGTTACTATTCACTCCTACCCTTTCCCTGCACAAGCCATTGTGGCTAGATTGTGTGTCTCAAAAACCCTCTCCAGGACCTAAATGGATCCTTTGTACTATTTTCACTGTTTCAGGCCAGTTTGGGGTCGTCTAACTGTAGCTTGCAAGGTAGCCTCACCTGGACAAAGACTATTGCAAGAGCGTGGCTAACCTCTGAACAAAAAATATGACTTGAGTGCTCATCTTAAACCTCCCGCTCCCTTTTATTAGATCTGGCTGAAGAGGGCTGAGTTCCAACAGTACCTGATTTACTAAAGGACTACCTAGGTAGAATACTGAAGCCCAGATGGTTGTAGTGGATGCCTGCCATCATTATCGGACAAGAGACACTAAGAACATTATGGGGCATTCAGTGCCAAGAGAACTACCTGAAATTAGAGTTGAATGCACTTGAGCTCAGTTTAAATACCTCCCGCACCCAAAGTCCACTCCTGAAATTCAAGTTCTGCACCAGTTATGGGTGACTGATTCAAGGCCCCTATCAACCACTGTTTGAGGATGTAGGGTGCCTATATGAGGCAGGTAAATGTGTTACCCTTTTTACTTTAGTTCGTGGGCTTTTTTTTGGGTGGGGGGGGTTCGTTTTTTTAAATTCAGTTTTGATAGTGATCACTCTAGGAGGTTGACAAAAAGGTACAAATAAATATGAAGTTAAAACATTTCTATAACATTTCACACGTTTAAGTTAGTTTAGAAATGCATTACAACAGTGTTATACTGTAAATCTAAAATATAAACTAATCAATATCGCCTAATCCAAACTTTATCTTCCCGACGTTCATTAACTCAACTCTGTTTTTTGTTTTGTTTAATACTTCAGTCAATTCAATGCATTATGGTAGTGGGTGGGCGAAGCATAATAAATCGAAGAGCATAGTGTGCTTTTTTTCACATCATTCTGAATATTCTTTAAATAACGGTAGCAACGCTTTTGCAGCCACGCCAGGCAAATAAACCACGCTTAAAATCCTGGACATAGCAACAGCAAAATGAACAGTAGGGTTCTTCGTGAATGAATCTATCCCGTTTGCCTGTATTTACCCTTGATGACAGTCCACAACAAAGTAGATTTACGAAGAATCTATGCATTGAATGATAAGTGCAGCCATATTCTTATACATTTGCTGAATCAAAACAGTTTGCATGCCTTCAATATTTTAAACAGTGCCTTTTGTCTAATTTAAAACTTGGGTCTTCTGCTCTGCATGTAATGAGCTTTTTTCCTCTGTTGCTTAGCAAAAACTATAATTTTACTAAATCCATTTTGAAGTTATGTTTTCTCAGTAGGTTGATAATGCTTGCACACTTTTCTGAAAATCAGTTGGGAACTGGTCAAAAATACTACCCTGTGTAGAGAAATGTATGAAGCAATGGGGGAAGTGGAATCTCTGGACCGAACGGTAAATTCCCCTTACCACTACTACACCCTAAATTTAGCTTTGCTATTAATTGATATATTGTGTGTCTGTGTGTGTGTGTGTGTGTGTGTGTGTGTGTGTGTGTGTGTTCGTGTTCTCCCTCTCTTCTCCCCCCTCTCTTCTCCCTCCTCCCCCTCCCTCCTCCCTCCCCCTCTCTCTTCTCCCTCCCTCCCTCCCTCTCTTCTCCCTCCTCCCTCCCTCTCTTCTCCCTCTCTCCAGTAGCTAAATATATTGCACTTACCTTATATATGCTTACCTTGGGTGGTGAAGACATTGCGTGGTAAATTCTTCCCCTTTTATTATTGATTTTTGCAGGATTTATTAGGCAAATAAATGCAAACTCTTTTAATTGCCTTTTTTTAACACAGAGCTTTATTTAACAATTGCTATATTGCTTATGACGGCGCTGTAGCAATTCATCGGTTGACATGTATATTTTTGTTAAACTATATTTATTATGGAATGTGATAAAGTATGTATGTGTATATATAGATATGCACCCACACACACACGATGTATTTATTTGGGACCTATTGTACATCAGCATATGGAGATGAAATAAAAAAAAAATGTTGGGAAACGTATAAATGAGAATCTGTCAGTGAAATAAATAACTGAACCCATGATGTGAGTTTGGCCAGAAGGGCTTCAGTAGATTTATCCCGGCGGAAACTAAGATGGTACACTACCATGATCTGCAAGAACCACTATGAGGATAGATATCCAAATCTCATGCAAAGCTGTACATGTTTTCTTAAAACACTGAGTGAGTCTTTTAAGCTGGTCACCATGAATGTTAACTTGGCCTGACATACTTTTTAGTTTCTTCTTTTAACTAACCGTAGCTTTTTCAATTTGTTTCGCTTTTTGAATTAAAATCTGACTAGATCTGCTCTTTCTGTGTGTTTTGTTAACTACCTGAAAAGGTTAATTTTGGTCGGGTCTTCTAGACGGCACGTTGTCTGGTTGCAGATTACATATTGTGGCCTTACCAAGAACTTACAGGGTGCTTAGAGCCCACCAATGCTTACCATTAGTTTCTTGCCTGTCACTCACATTTATCTGCTTCTTAGTAGATTGTTTTTTGTCAGTCTTGTGTTTGTTCCTGCCGTGAAGCACACTCTTGTTCATCATGTCTTCTACTTGTTTCTTTTTGTTTAAGCACTCCATGAGAGTGCATGTGATTTCCTGCTGTCTTCCTCATGTTACCTGTACCCCCCTTTGCTCTCTGTCCATGTGCGTCTCTCCCACCAGCCACACTTTTGTTGCTCTCTCACCCTTGTGCTTCTGCCCCCCCATCTCCACAGTGCTCTCCTTTGCCCATGTTCTCTACCACTTATTGCTTCTCCATACCCGCTGTGTTGCTTTACCCTGCTCACTCCTGCAGCCAGTTCATCCATTTTTTTTTTTTAAACAGCACTTCAAGCTGGGTTTTAAAACAGTGCTTTTATGGTGGTAATTATAAAAATACAAAACTGTGCCCTTGATAATTGTATGCATGTCTACAAAATAATGCAACAGCTGCGCCATTGGTTTTTTATTCCCCCGCCCTGGTTCACAGCAGCCACGATGTTGTTCAACATGGCTAAAAACATAAACAAAGCTGATAGGTCTTATAAGCGAAACCTATTGGCTTTGCAAATGCTTGTTTTCTCCAATTCTTTCCTCAGATCATTTTACGGGCGACAGAAGGATTACAATTTATAACTTGCCCTGTATTTCCATCTGCAGCTGCTTCTGAGTAAGAGACTGATGGAGTGTTTGATTTGTTCTTTGCTAATGACACATCGGTAGTTCTGTCAGCCATTCTTTAGTGTCTCGCTTAAAGACGGTGTATATTTTTAATATTAAACCTTGTGAGTTGAACTAGCAGCGAAGATTGTCTTTAAAGCATAAATGTACTTTGAAACTGGTGCAGCCCTTCCAGCGCAGTTCTTGCATCCGTGTGTATGTATGCTGATGGCCATCTTTGATTCGTTGTAGTTTTATGTCCTGAGTGCTATTGATCCAACAAGAGCAGCCTTTAATTTTTATTTTTTATTTTTTTTATTTATTAAATTACTCGTTTATAATAGCCCAAAGCACTAAAAGCAAATCCTAGCTTCCGTAATTTTTGTACAAGGTCATTAGTGTAGCCTACATTATTGCTTTACGGTTTTGTAAGATTGTCTGCTTGAGAACATGGCAGTAGTATGAACTGTCACAGCTCCAGTTTTTTTGTTTACGGTTTGGTAGGTTTATTACCTACATTTAAGCAGACCATTTGCTAATAGTGCCAGTTTAATGATGTTGTTTTACATTTGCAAATTGTTTAATTTTACAGGATTAAAATGTGACTGATTTTTCTGTTACTGTAATTTAAACTATAATATGATCACATTTTGCTTCCTTCTGAACAAAACACAAATTGCACTTAGGCGGCTGTTTTACACGCATCAGACTACGATCTAGTTGGATTACTCTCTTTTTGTCAGTAGGAGCACATACCATTATCCTCAACTTTACGTCTCATCTTTTCACCAGTAAATAAGTATTTGTTCAAAACAAGATCTTTAGTCGGCTTTCGCTGCCAGCATGTTAATGACTAAACCATTCGATTACAAACTTCCTTTAAAAAAATCTTCTTTAGAGAAGTTAATTCAATATTTTATGTCAGGCTATGGAGACTAAGGGGCCGATTCCGGCCGGAAATCTCTCCGACCGAGCCGGACCCGGAGAGATTTCCGACCGAATCGGACCCTAGCAGTCCGACCGAGTACGATGCGTTCGTATGCTATCGGACTCGATTCGGTCGGACTCCCATTGAAGTCAATGGGAGCCTGTCGTACAACGCGTACGCGGGCTCCCATTCACTCAATGGGTGCGAGGCGGTCAAGGGCGCCCCCTACAGCAGGTACGCGTCTATGCGCATCGTGGCGTACATGCACAGGTAGGGGGGACCCATGGGTCCCCCCTGTGTGCGACTCGCGCGCCTACGCGTACAGGGGGGTCCGACGCGGACCCCCAAAGTCTGGCTCCGACAGCTTTTTCAAGCCGGACGGCGCGAGTCGGTCGGACTGCTCGCGGCGCGCATCGTACTTACCCGGCCGGGATACGTCTCCATAGCGCGGTGCGAGTCGTGTCCATGCGAGTCGGTCGGAGCGTATTGAAGCCGCGTTCGAGTCGGTCGGAGATTTCGCGGGTGCCTGCATCGTACTCGCTCGGCCGGACCCGCGTACGATTCGGTCGGGAAACAGGGCTCCGAATCGGATCCGGTAAATCCGAATCCGATTCGGAGCACTACCGGCCGAGATCGGAATCGGCCCCTTAGTGTAGGCATAACGGCCTTAATTCCGCCCACTCAAAGCTGCAATAAAAGTTGGAAACTTTTTAAAATTCTAATCACTTACAAAACCTAGCGTGAGCAGTTATCTCCCACTTTTTGATACTACTACTCACCATGTAAGTACCTTTTTCTTTTCAGAGTTTGACTTGTGTTTGTGGTGACTTGTTGAAGTATAGATTTCTTTTAAATCTATCCGGTTGGGAGTTGTATTTATTATTATTGTTATTATTATGGAAATAATTTTGGAATAACTGTTGGTCAAAGTTTGGGGCATCTTTTTCTCTTGAAGCAGCACTGGTGTTGGGAATGGGGTTTGAAATGGCATTTGAAATGGCTTTGTTCTACCTTGCAGTTTAAGTAAGTATAGGATAGGAAATATAGGTTAATCTTATTTGACTTTATTGTACCGTTGGGTTGTGAGCACAATGGAACATGGGAAAAGTGGGTTTTTATGGCAGAAGTCACAAAAAGATAGTCGGAATGTGTTTTGGTGATTGTGTTTTTACCAAGGCTGGGAAAGCTAACGTTGGTTCTTGGCTGGGCACAAGGTTCACTGCGAGCTGAAGGGGTCTGTGGTTATAGATCCCAATATGTTTGTGAACAGTTTGGGTCCAACTTACAGTCCAGTTTCTACCGTCAGAACTGAGCACAAGGTAGAGGAGGCAGAAATGAGACCTGCCAATGAGGTACAACAGAAGGTGAGTTTAGATGTAGGCCTTTCATCTGCTCTATTAAAGTTGGAAGGCAGTCTAGCCTAGTTTTAAAGGAAGAGGCAGGAACTTACTCTGAATCCTTGGGTTTTAGAGACTGTCAAATTTCAGGATTCAGTTAACCCAGAACAAGAAAGACGACCGAGGAGAAAAGTTATAGAGGTTAACTTGCCTTCTGTACAGGGTATCTTTAGCCCCTTGGTGCTTTGCAAAAGTTTTGAGGCCAGTGGTGGCATGGTTATGCTTAATAGGGGTGGGAGATATTTTTTTTTTTTACTTGGATAATTTTCTGAGTATGTACCAGGTCGAGGAGATCCCCATTCAACAAACAAGTCTAGTATTTCGGAAAGAAATGACCAATTGATAGCTCTTTATCGATTCGCTGAGTGCTGATGCATGGCCGTTCTTCTTTGGTGGAGGGATTTGTCTGTTCAGTTGTGATAACGAACGGGATTCCATCCAAGCTAGTTACCTGAACTCCAGTGACCAGTGTTCAACTTCTTAGAGGGACATGGGCATTCAGCCACACGAGATCCAGCAATAACTCTGTGTTGCTCTTAGATGTATTGGGCTGCACACGCGTTTTGCTGAACCCCATTGGTGGTAGGGATTATGGATTGTAGTTCTTTCCCATGAACAGGGAATTCCTAGTAAGTGTGGGCTATAAGCTCACATTGATTAAGTCCTGCCCTTTGTACACACCGCCTGTTGCTACTACTGATTCAGTTACCTAGATTTTAGTGCTGCTTTCGATTGGGTCAATAGAGGAATACTTGGGAGGAAACTAACTGTCAGGTATGCTCCGATCCCTACTAAAAGCTATCCTCCTTGTGTATATGGACACGTGAATAAGGATGCAGATAGTTAACAGTAAATACGTTAGTCGAAAAATCCATAAAACCATGGTCTTAAATAAGGATGCATGTTGGCTCCGCTTTTATTTAATTTATGCCCAGCAGAGCTCTCACCTACATCATGACGGTAAGATCTTTCCACCAAGATTGGGTTATATATAAATTATCCGACATGAATGACTAAATGATGCAGCAAGAAAAGAAAAATTGGGACCTAATGCAAAACATTTTATGATAATATTGCTTCATAATTTTGTCAATTTTTTTCATATGTTAACACTTGCTTGGTCAAAGATTTCACCTCCTTAATTCTAGTTTAACACCCAAATACAGCAATAAGAATCTGAAAAATGACCAGTCAACCCTTTCATGCGAGCTTCCACTGTGAGGCAGCACTGACCACCACAATTTTAGTAACTTTTGATTTGTTTAAGCCAGAAACCTTTTTTTTTTTTTTTTTTTTTAACATCTGCAGATTATTAATCGGATGATGGATTATGTGGCAAATCTATACATTTGTAAAAATCTACGGCTGCAGAATCCCTTAATACCAGTGGCCCGAGTATAGTATTCACTGGAAGATTGGAGGGGAAACAATTGAACAAATAGATTCTTGTCAATACCTGGGTATATGGCAATCCAAGAACATGAACTAAGCTGCCAACTCAAGGCAATAAGATATGAAGCACGCCATATTCAGTATCTGCTCATGCCATTGTATAATCATTTAAATAATCATCCAGGTGTGAAGTCCATTTTGGATGCATTTCAAACCTGATTTCATGTGGCAGTCTCGTACGGATCACCAGATGGGGACTAACTCCACAAGTAATTAGAAAAAAATATTAAGTGCTGCTATTAAGTATATTGTCGGCCTACTGAACAGCTGTCCTGTCAGCCAGTTGAAACTTGAGGTTAGACTTTAAGAAAAAGGCCCACAAAGTGGTGTTTTTTTCCTCCTTTGGTGAAAACATTGGTGAGCTATTAAGCTCAAAACTGGTGAAGATCTACTCCTATGTTCCCCTGCCAGAACGCTCAGGATTATTTAAAAACTCATCTGAAACTGACGGTAGGGAAAAAAATTATTAGATTTCGGTTCGAGCTTCTGCCAATTGCAGTGATACGGGCGGGTTAGATAATGGGCCGAAACCTTAACACAAATAATGTTCCTGACCTAATTTAATTACGCAGCTCAGAAGCTTACTACAACCATTTCTTAAATGTCTGGGTATTCGGACCATCAGTGAAACTATTTGTACATGCTTTCTGGGTGAAGATATCCAGCTGATCGTTGGAGAAGTAAAATTCTTTGATTCACCGTTACATACCAGTGCCTATCACAGCACTAAAAAAAAAAAAAAAAAGGCCCTCCTAGCCACGTTGCGAGAGGGGCAGCGGCTCATGAGGTGCAGCCATGATTCACTCTTGAAATTGCATAGTCTGCATGCCCTCTCCTTTCCTGGGTTGATCCATGCCGGGTTGAAGTCTGCTACTGGTAAACCAAGCAATCGCATATACATAATATCTCTGCACACTCTGCTGTTGATGGCCTCTGAAAGGTAAGGCTGGTGTCTCCCTAGATATGAAGTGTTTAGAGGGAGAAGAACATCTGGTGACTTTAGGGAAGCAATGGCTTGCTGAAATGACGCTAAACAGAACTGCCTATTAATTGCCTTTTTACAGCTCGAAAATTAGATTGAGTTGAGTGTTAGCGCTGGCACTTCAATTTGAAAAGATGTAATTGCCTTCTGTAGTTGTATATGACATGCGTTCCCTGGGCTCTCAGATATATCTCTCAGACAGGCCTTGAGTGAGTTCCCTGTCGCTGCCAATAGACGTATGTAGTATTTCAAGGTGTCAGGCTTGTAGGTTAGAATTTGATTTGACAGGCCAAATTCCAGGCGGATTCTAGATCTGTGGAGATGCCTGGGCAATTGGAATAATTTTCTTATAACCTGAGCATGCTCTAGACTAACCGAACAGGCGCCAGGAAAAGCCTGGTGCCCGTATTGTAGTGCTGAGGAGGGACGCCTTTATGACTTTGAGAATTGATGCAGCAGAGGGACTTTTTAATTTTTCATTGAGGCAGGCGAGACAATAAGTGATGGCTGCAGCTTTCTTTTTTAGCAAACCTTGATTGGCAGAGGGTTGGGAGGTTTCTGTGAACCAAACCCCCAAGTAGTTATATTTCTGTGCCGTTTTAATGATCTTGGTCCCCATATGTCATGAAAGAGATTTCTTGTTTTCATGACGGCCGAAGATTATGATTTTGGTCTTCTCCTGATTAATCGTAAGAAAGCTATTTTCATTCTATGTATGGAGACTGCTCAGTGCTCGCTGCAAGCCCACTTTCGTGTGATCCATTATTACAATATCATCTGCATATTGAAGAGAGTGTAGAGTCAAATGGCCTAGTCTTGTGGGGTGGCGGGCAGACAGCTGTTGGCCAGATCTTTACCCATATCTACTGTGTATAAGTTAACGAGCAGGAGAGTGAGGACGCAGCTTTGCTTCAGACCGCCTTGGGTGGTAATTTTGGAGGTGACAGTTTGCAGCCCAGTTCTCACGCAGACCCAGGTGTTTGAGTAAAGAGAAATTATGGCCCCTAAGAGATTTGAGGGAATGTCCCACACAGTTAGTTTCCTCCATAGTGTAGGTCGGTCCACCTTATCGAAAGCAGTGCTGTAATCCATACAGCAGCAAAGAAGTGGTCGCTGTTTTCTTTGGGCTGTTTGATGGCTCAAGACGGCAAGTGTGATGATGTTATCAACAGTGGACGCTGCTGCACGAAAGGCTGTCTGGAAGAACACCATTTTCCAGATCCCAAGCCTCTAGCTGTTTGAGTATTAATCGAGCATAAGCTTTGACCTCTAGATCTAAAAGGGCTATCAAGCGATAGTTAGATGGCTTTGTTTGGTTCCCTTTGTTAAATATAGGGCACAGGATGGAGCCTCTCCATGCGTCTGAAACTTGGGCGGAGAGGAAAGCTTGATTAAAAAGAGGAGTTAGAACCTTTACCCAGTCCTCTGAGGCACATTTGAGGATTCCAGCGGGTAGGCCATTGGGTCCTGGCGCCCCATCATTTTTCATTGCCCTAATGATTTTGCAAACCTGAGCCGGCGTGGTTAGATCCTGTTGGTTCCATGTGGACTGGTCTACTGGCCCCTGTTTGTCCATGTAGTCTTGTGCAGCTGTTACATGGCTCACCCATGCTCCTTCCGAAACTCTGTTTTCCCTAGTTGGGTTTCGAGCTTTTAGTTTGTTAATGCAGTTCTAGAAGCGAGTTAGACTTCTTTCCAGGAGCATTTGATGCATCTTTAACCACTCCTTTTCTTCTGAGGCTTTCTTCACTTTCCTTATTTTTTTTGTATTATTTGCACAATTTAGTGATCGCCATTGCAGTTTTGATGGTGAGGTTCAGCTTGTGGTTGCGAAAGGACCTTCTTACCTTTCTCCGTGTAATGACAATGGTCCGGCTGATTGAACTGCACCTTCCATGTTGCCATTGAGGGTTGCTTACGACCTCCAGTTGCTAGTGAAGTGTCCATAAGGTCCGTGGTTAATCTGCCCCACTTAGTTTGCATGACTCCCTGAGTAGTATTGAGGTTCATAATCAACTTGCGTAGCCACTTAGTCACCATAGAGGTGTCTGTGGCCCTCCATTTGACCGTCCTGACTAACCTTGTTACTTCAACTCGTGTAGAGGAGCCCACTACATGATGTTTGGCCGCCAAAGGAACTCCTAAGTCCCCCTTTAAAGTCCGGGGGTTGTGGTCACTTTCGCACCTATTAAGAATCTCGAAGTTAGTTAGACGATTTGCAAGACATTCAGACAGGGAGATGTAGTCAATTGTTAAGATTCCTTTGAAAGTACATAGATGCTGGTGATGGGGGGTCTGACACCTTAAACACTTGTTTGGCAGACATTAATTTGAAGGTACCTAATAGATCATTAATTTGTTCCTGTTTCTTGGCTTTTCGAAAAGCGATGCTAGTGTTTCCCAGGTCCCTGATGTTAAAATCCCCTGTGAGCAGGACTTCATGTGAGGCGTAATCCAGAAGAATGGCTTCTAGGCAATTGCAGAGGTCATCAGTTGTGCACAGTTTTAGAGCTTTCTGCACGTTATGGTAGTAGTTTATCAGGAGCAATGGAGTCTTTTTATGACAAATTGTTAACCCTGAGATTATTGCTGCTTGCAAAGCCAGAGAGTTTTGATTGAGGGGCACGACTTCAATCTTGCAGGTTTGCTTAATGAAGACTGAGAGACCTCTCGATGGCCGGCCAAATAAGTTAGTGCGTTTTGCTAGCTTAAAAAGCTCATAGAAGCTGTGTAAGACTGTTGGGGTAAATGACCAAGTTTCCTGTAAGCAGATGATGTCGCTTTTATGCAAGAATGCCACCGCAGATTTACTTGTCAAAATTGACCTCAGACCTGCCACGCTCCACAATGTGATTGTAAACTTGCGCTCCATTAGGATTTCTGAGATTGGAGATGGTCTGGTTGATGCTGGCTGCGAATAATCCTCTTGGGTGTCACAATGAAGGTTACCCTGCTGGTTCCACCCGTCGTTGTTGTTACTTCTTGTCATGTGTTTTACGTTTCTTTGATTATTGGCACATAATACTTCTAGAGAGTTGGCAGCTTTTGATGCACTTGGAAGCCAGTCGTGGGTAGCGCCCCACGCCCCTCTCAAGCCACTTCTGTGCAGCATAGCGGGCTCCTGCTGCAGTAAAACATGGGGGCTATTTTGGTGGATGGCGCTTTAACAACTAAATACCCCATTCCTCAAAGATGCTTGATTCGCTCAAGATAGTGTATCTTAGGCCAGCTCTTTACCATGTGGTTATTGTGGCGTCTGAGGTTTCTGTTTCTGGGATCTGAAAGAACTTTGCAAGAGTTAGTTCGGGCGATGTCAGATCCTTCTGTTTTGGAATGTGTTGGAACAAGCGTAACAAATTGACTCAATTTAATATCTCACGGGCACCCTTAGGGGTGTAGTGTGGAAAAAACGCCAATTCAAAGTAGTCCGTGGTGCCTTTGTCTATGGCTTCCTCTGGTCTGGCGGATTGAGGCTCCAGTGCCCCTTGAAGCTGGAAAGATGGAAGGCTAAGTGTATCTAGGGGGCCGCTCGGTCGGGTAGGTGAGAGCCTGCTCATTGGGCCTGTTTGTCTCCAGTTATTGGACTATTGGTCTTGTTGTGTGTGTATGATTATCATCCCGCTTTGCCTCCAAAAATTAGACCGCTTTTATTGATGTTGATTGTGGCTGGTTGTCATAGTCTCTCCTGTCACTGGGTGTGGGGTAGACTCACTGATTAGGTGGACCTGTTCCAAGTTATCGTTCAACCCATGTCATATACTTGCTTAAGCTAGATTGCTGGGTAAAGTAGCACCGGGCCAATAGGTATTTTGGCTGCTGCTTGGAAGCCCAGGAGGGCCTTTGATAAGGGAGAAACTATTGGTTAAATTGATACTTGATTCTACCATTTCTGCCCAGGGAGCAGTTGTAGATAAAAGAGCCCCTGCCCGTTAAGAGGCTGCGCCCCACTGATCCTATGCATGGTCGCTGTGGGTTTATTTGGTACACAAATTGAGTTCATGGGAACGGCCTCTGTGCATGATCCCACCCGCCCTATGTCTGGGGGATGTTGGTTACCCTAGTTTCTGATGCACAGCTTAATGTACAGGTGCCTTCCTGGGTTTCTTTGAGTACCATTGATGGCTCTGCGGCAGATGTGGGCGTCAGTGTGACCCCTGATGCACAAGTACTGATCATTGGTGCCTGTGCCATTTTGATCCATTGGACATTCACTTTTGGTTTGTTTTCAGGACAGCTAATAGAGATCGGAGCTGCTACTATAGTTGGTGGTCCATCTGGCGCTGTCTGTAGAAGGGTGGGATTTTTCGGTAAATCTTGCGAGCAGCTTGGTGGACTTGAGTCTTCCATGTGCCCCATACTTGATTTAGGAGCGGAGTAGACTATAGGAAAGAGCTTAGTAGACTCATCCCCTTGTTACACATGAGAAATGGTGGTAGCCCCTGCGATCAGAGATCTCAGTTTTTGAGGAACTGTTTTTTCAACAGTTTTTTCTTTTTCGCCTTTCTCCAGAGAGTAAGGGTATTTGAGTGGCCTGGTGGTGCTAGTGATTCAAGAGGTTGGACTTTTGCGCACTCTCCAGTCGAGCTGGGGGGAGGGGGCGAGTCCACTGTGATGACAGAGGTGCAAGTGGGCTGTTTTGTTGGAGGATAAGGCCCCTTTTCGGTCCCTGGTGAGGCTGATATTGCCACGACCAGGGAAAAATGGTCTTTGATATCAATTAGTTTGACTGTGGAAATTCTGTTCAAAGACTGTTCGCTTGTGTTTTTTTTCGGGGTGCCGCTTGAACTCTTGACTCTATCCACAAGGGATCATAGTATTTCAGGCAGAGAACTTAGTTTATAGATCAGTGGGGAGCATGAGCAGAGTTGGTCCATCTCTGCCTGCCCAAGGAGGTTTTCCAATGAGCTTAGCCTGAGTCCCAAGTCCATTAAGCTTGAGGCAGTGGATTGAATTAAGTCTATCTGGAGCTCTATGTTTTGCGATTGCCATAAAATAGCCCCAGCAATTGTTTCTTGCTTAATACTGATAGAGGACGGAGAGGCCAGAGAGGGGCTGGGAGGCCCTATAAGGGGAGAGACTGGTGCCCCTAATTTTATAGGACTGATGGATCTGTGTTTGTGCTAATTTCTAAATACTGGAGTTTGTGCCAGTGATGCTTCAGTTTGGGCTTCTAGTGTGGCAAGGAAGCAGTCCGATAGGTTTCCCAGTTCCTGATCAGATATACTTTCCCCCCCTAGACTTTTTTAGGGAGATTGAGTGGGGTTGGCCTCTAAGATGCTTTTTAATAACTTCTGTGACGTCTGAGACAAAGGGGCAGTCTCACTGCCATACACTTGTGTGGTCACCTTAACCGCACACATCGTTGTTCGCGAGGCAGAACTTCCCTTTCCAGTCCCCATTTGTCTATGCCTGACTGATGCAAGGGTAATTGTCTGCCTCTGTTGCTGCGCTCTCCAGGACAATTCCATGGAAGCTTGATGGAAGATCCCCATTGTAGCCCTGGGCAGGAATTTGACCTACCGGATTTTGGCCCTGTAACCTACGGCCCCTCTAGGCCTATGCGATGTGAAGATGTTGATGGCTTGTTGAACTCCTATGAACCAAAAGAGGGTGGTGGATGATGTCCTTTATGGGGGACATTAAAAAAATATTCATTTATCAGCCCTTGTGCTGGTGATTGGGCTCCTTGGGCCTGGGTCCTTTTAGAAAACATGCTGGTCAACCCCTGGGGAGTCTTTGGTTCAGACGTTGTGGATGTTGATGATGCCATGGGTATGGCTTCTTGATTATGCTGCTCTGTCCCTTGTTTTCTTGATTTGTTAAATAAACTAGTGCCAAACTCCGACTCCTGGGAGGGGGGGTACCAGAGATGGAATGAGGGAGTCGTCTCTGGGTTCATTGTTTTTTTTCCCCCGGGCAAGACTTTCCTTTTGGGCATGATGCCAAGATTTTGTTGGATACTTGATTGCTGGGTTCTCGGAGTCCTTGAGATACTGTTCTGTAAGTTTGACCTTTGTAAGGCGGTGTATGGGTAGCCCTGCTTTACCTCCTGATCAGTGAGCTTGCCCCATGGGACACTGAGGGGAGAGGCACGAACACGCTACTCACAAAGGAGGTCGCATTCCCTTGGATCCTCCTTGGCTCTTCTGCATGATGGCACCTAACCGCTACTTGCATCGCAGATTGCACGCTTTTCCTGGGCTTGTCCTAGGTCGCCACATACAGCCTCCAGGCCCCTGCGGCCTCCTGCAGTTCCTGCGGCTCCCAGCAGCCACTTACTTGGCAGGCTCTAGGAATGCTGGCTCATGGTGGGTTTGCGACAGTGACTGCAGCGCTGGCAGGTAGTGGCGGGTAGTAGCTACACACACAGGGTACAATACTGAAACACAGCGAGGTGGGGCAAGACTCTGGGGGCAGGGTCAATGCAGAGGCTGAAAACAAAACATCTCAGAAGGGGATTGTGGTCTTAGAACCGATTCTGTTAACTCATTGTGTGAAGGAGGAACAAGCTCTATGGTTGAGAAACTTAGAGGTCTGGAATGGCAGAGTGGTATTTGGCGTGGAACCGGAGACAGTGATCGAATCGGATGCAAGTTGGGGAGTGAGAAGTGGTCCGTTATCAGCAGATGGGCAGTGGGCCACTCAGGAGAAGAATTGCACATCAACTATTTAGAATTAAAGGGAGGATCCTGTGTGATTTGTTTTCCAGAGAATAGGGAAAATGTTGTGTGATATTAAGGATGTACAAAGTGTCTGCAGTCAGATGTTTTTTTTTTTTTCTTTAAATTGGGATGCCCACGATCAAAGCGTTTGGCTCAGGTGGCTAAACGTTTTTTGGGAATATTGTTTGAACAAAGGTGTTTCCGTAGTGACGGAACATATTCCAAAGTTAAAAAATAGAGAAGCAGACTGGTTTTCCTGGATTTTTTTTTTTTTTAATTTGAGCAATTGAAAACTTTGAGAGAAGTGTTCTTGGGTATTGAGCACAGATTGGGTCCGTTTGGAGAAGATATGTTTGCAAGCAGGCTAAATACCCAGCTGATTATAGCGTAACATACATCCAGCGCTATTAACATGGCATCCCATCTTTGTGCACGGATTCACTACTCGTGAGCCGAGTTTCTCTTTTTCGTAGCAGCAGTACAATTTTATTAACTATAGGACCAGCATATTAAATGACATATGAACAATAATAAACACAACAGCGAATCTAGATTTCTCTCCCCCCCCCTAAAATCCAACCCCTACCCCCCCCCCCCTCCCTCCGCCCACATGGCAGTGACAGACAGGTGGCCTAATACCTCTGACCTAGGTGGGAAACTAGTGGTGTACTCATAACTTGTGTGTAAGTCATGTATTCATGGTGTGAGAAGGTGCGGGTGACAGCATTGCCTCTGGAGGTGTTAGAGTGGGCCCATCACTCTGCGAGCTATGTGCGCTTTCATTCTCACCCTCATTCATTGCTGTGGACACTTCGGACAACATTTGCCCCCATTCTAGGAGATTGCTCTCCGCATTATCATCCGTCCGTACTGCTCTGAGCCGGCATTCCTCAGCTACCCCCTACTCCCGCAGGTCGTCTGTCCCATTTTTTTCCACGCGGGTGGTCCTGAGTATATCCAATGGATCGCTATCCGCCGTTTCGCCAGGACCAGTCCTAGCAGCGCTAACATATAGCACATCCTAGTTCCTTTCTTGGTTGTCGGAAGTACCCCCAAAAGACAGTGTTTTATGGATGTGTCAATACGCACCGCCGTAGCTGTGCTAAGAGATAGCACCACTTGGTGCCAATACCGCTGCAGGCGCGGACAGTTCCAGACCATATGCAAAAATGGGGCGGTGTCCATGCCACATCGCGGACATGCGGAAGACAACCCAGGAGTGAACCGTGCTCGCCTTTGAGGGAGCCAAGTATGTGCGGTGTAGGTAATAGAACTGGATTAACTTGAACCGTGCGTTACTTGTGGCTTCTGCTACTTGTGCCAGTGCTCTCCGCCACTCGCCATCTGTCAATGGGACGGGCATGTCATCGTCCCATATCGCCCTGATCCTGTCTAGGTTCGACCCCTGAGCCACTTTTAATGCCGCATATATGCGGGAGATGAGCCCTCAACTAGATCCCGGGTCCAGCAACGTTGCCAGTGTGCTGGACTCTCCGGGTTCATCTGGAAATGTTGTCCACATCTCCCGTAGCGTGTTGGATATTTTGGCATACTGTAGGAATTGCCCCGAAGGTACCTGGAACCAGTCTTGCGCTTCCTGATATGTCATGAACTTGCCATTCTGATATAAGTCCCTCGCCGTCTCACAACCCCCCCTCGTACCACTTCGACAGATCCATGACCCCATGGATATTCTGGAAACCCTTCAACCAACGCAGAGGTAGTGCGGTAGCATATGGGGCCTTTTTGACCACCAAGGTCACTGCTTGCTCCCAGACCTCTGTAACCAGCACTATACAACTTTCATTGCTTTTTAAAGGCAATTTCCCTTGAACTTTATATCACATATGAGGACTGTGAAAATAAGTAATATATATATCAAATGTTTGGGTGAATACAGAGGCAGATAGACAATTTCATTCTGAAATCTGCTCCTGTTCTGAAGATGAGTAATATGGTTATAGACTGCCTCATCCTAAAGCGGAGAATTATGTGGTTGATTAAACCAGTCCAAAGACTAAAACGTATCACATTTAATGTATAAAATACAATTTACTAGGGGAAAAGTTCAAGAATAATCTCCACATCTAAACTACATCTCGATTTGACTGTGAGCAACAGCTGCTGTAATCCATTCCCTAAAGCTGATTGTAATTAATGTAAACCATACGTAATTAAAAGTACCTCATAATGTGCTAAGTATTGTGAACAGTCGTCCATCTAGTGGTATTTCCCTATCTGCACCGAGATTATGGTGGTGAGAACACACCTTTTCTCGACACATTAATTCCCTCCACTGCTTACATCCAAGTCAGTGTTCTCTGCGACCTAGCATTTCAGAACACCGGACATCCTGCAGGCTGCTGGCCCACTCAGGTTTATAGTAGAAAGTGTCTGCATGTGTGACCATAGTGCGTCAGGACTACTCAAACCACAAGTTTCCTCACTGGCAGCTACAACATTTTTCAACAGGGAGTGACCGTAAGCCCTGCCAGTCTCTTGCACTGCCTTAAGGATTAGATTTTTACCAAGTAAGCAGAAACATATTACTGTCCACCTCTCTTGATGGGCTAAATTATATCTCGTTTTTGAGTGTTTAGAGGAGTATTCACTTTTTTTTTTTTTTTTACAAGCACTCCTTGGACCATAACCCTCCAAAGTGGCAATACACTGCTACACAACACTAGGGAGGGTATCAATTCTTTCAGAAAACAATTCTCAATTAAATCCGTGTCGGTTCCAAAAATCTCCACAAATCTAATGTCTGAACATTGCTCCTCTGGAGATCTATGTCTCTGAAGCCAATGTTGTCCAAAGACATTATTCTGTTGGACTCCTCCACTTGAACCCCAGTGCGGAGATCGCTTTTAATGTTCTCTTCTTTGGCCTCCAGCTTCTTGAACTCATGGATTCGATGAATATGAAGCTTGTAACATAAACTACTTTTATAGAGGTGATTATGCCAGTTTGTTGGGGCGTGCAGCATTCATCGAAGAAAAGCATTATAGGACATTCCGCGAGGTTGCTCAAGTTTTCATATTGATCTAGTCATTTTCCTTATGTCTTTGTAGATCAACACATTTTCACTAAACAGAGAGATATTTTATAATCGGCATTTTAAAACTGTAATTTTACCTATATTGTGCACTGATTCACTAAAACCACTTGCATTCTTATCTACCTGCAAGAGTCAATTGTAAGGCTTATAAGCAGATATTTTCATAAGATAGTTGTACCCTAATTTCTGCCTATTTGTCACAACTGTAGATTTTTGGAGTTGATTTGGGAAGTGTATTTTGGTTGCTCAACTCCAGTGCCAATGAATAGTTTACAGGAGAGAAACTCAACCTCTGCTTATGAAGCATCAGATGTAACATTGCAATTATGAACCTACTTGATCTAGGCTAATGTATTAATTGTGCAGTATAAGGATAACTCTTATCCTTGGGAACAACTGGAGACCTGGGAATGTTTCACTTTCAGGTGGATCTTGGATTGGAGTCAATCCACACATGTTTAAACCTATAACCATGGACCAGAACACTGAGTGGGAAAGACTCTGGAGCTCAACAGATATTGTTTCACAGAAGGTGTACTGAACACACAGAGTAATTTATGGTGAAGATGTGAAGGTTAAACCTTTTGATAAATCCCTTGACCAGCCCCAGGTAAAGGCAAAGCTAATACTGGAGAGCAGTTAAATAACTGTGATCACAGAAGATTGGAATTGCTTTTAAGTTGTTGGCTTGAGGTTGTTTAGTTTTGGCCATCGAGGCCAAAGGCGGCTTTTTTTTTTTTGATAAACAAATTTTTGTTTATTAATTAATAAAATAAAGAAAAAGAAGAACAAACAAAACACCAGCCTTACAGTCCAACACCATAAATGTCCAGGACCTGGAAAGGAAAGCAGCACCTCAAAGTTTACAGACCATGATAAAAACAGATACATAGGGGTACCAATTTGGGCTTTCCCTCTACGACTACTCCACCTCCCCCAACCATTTCCCCCAAACCCTACGGTACTTCTTAGGGCACCCATGAGCCTCGTACATAACTTTCTCCTGCGAGGCACACCAGTCCACTCCAGTCCTCCAGCGTCCAGCGCACGGAGGTTCGGAAAGCTTCCAGGAGGCCGCAATGTCTCTCTTAGCAACCACCATTGCCGTAGTGTAAAACAGTTTTTCGTTCCGTGACCCATCCAGCCCATCAGTGATACCCAGGAGTGCGTGCCTTGGGTCATGGGGGACCTCCCAGCCCAAAACCTCAGTGAGTTCCTCTTCAATCTCCTCCCAGAACTGCTCCAAGCGGGGACATACCTATACCATATGAAAAAAATCTGCGGGATCGTGACCGCACCTGGCGCAAGCAGAGGTTAGGCTAAGTCCGGCCCGGTGAAAGCGCATTGGGGTAAGATATGCAGCATGTAAGTAATATAATTGCACTAAGCGCAATCTGGCTGAGGCCGTGACCGTCCGAGGAGCCATAAGGGCGTCGCGCCAGTCCTCCTAGTCTAAGGTGCCTACCCAACCCTCCCATTGAGCCCGATGTCGGTCTAAGGAAGTGGGGGCATTGTTAATCAGTGTACGGTAGATGCGGGAGATGCCGCCTCTCCCAGATCACCAAACATTATCTGGGCCTCAGGCGGACTATGGTCTTGAAGGCGCGTGCCAGTCGTTAGGTGGGTGTGAAGGGCGTGGCGTAACTGCAAATACCTATAGAATTGTGACTGATGTAAGGAATATCTGCTTTGAAGGTCGTCGAAGGACCGCATGTGGTCCCCCACCCACACATCGCCAAGCTGCGAAATGCCTATCGAATCCCATGCTCTAAACCCCTGTAGTGTGTTGACTTCTTTAAGCCAAGTCCTTTGCCACAAGGGTGTGCATTGGGTCAACGTACGTGTCCACTTGGTATGTCGCAATGCAGCTCGCCAGGCCAACAGCACCGAGCGTGTCACCTCTGGCAAGCGGGAGGGAATAGGGGCCCCATATAGCATAGCTTGGATCTTGGCGAAACCCAATTCTCCGACCTCGAGCCTGTACGCCGGGTCCGACCAACCCCCATTGAACCAATCGTGAATGGAGAGGAGCCGCGTGGCCAAGTAATATAAATAGAGGTGGGTCATCCCCAGTCCCCCGTCGAAGGAGGGGATCCTACACACTGCAAGTGCCAGCCGGGCCCTACCATTTCCCCATAAAAACTTACTAGCAATGCTGTCAAGTTCGCGGAACCAGGGTCTGGGAAAGCCGATGGGGGTGTTTTGCAGTACATACAGGAACCGAGGAAGCGCCATCATTTTAAATAGGGCGACCCTCCCCATGGGATTCAGGGGCAATAACTGCCACTTCTGGAGGTCTGCCTTAACCCGCCTCACCAGTGGGGCCACGTTGAGGGCCCAGCTGAGCTCAGGGAGCAAGGTCATCCATATCCCCAAGTATTTGAAGGATTGACGGCGAAGAGGAATGTTGGATTGCCAGTCAAAACATTCGCGAGACAGGTGTAGGGGGACCAAGGCCGACTTGTCCGGGTTAAGCCGGAGGCCCGAAGCCCGCTCGAAGAGGTGTAGGATGTGGAGACAAAGGGGGCCAGATCTGGCGGGGTCTGCCAAATAGATGAGGACGTCATCTGCATAGAGTGCGATTTTGTCTGGTTCGGTGTTGGGCCACTCCCATCCCCGCAGACCCTTGCACGATCGCATCATGGACGCCAGAGGCTCCATCACCAAGGCGAACAGCAGCGGGGACAGGGGACAACCCTGTCTTGTTCCTCTGCGAACCGGGAAGGGCTCCGACAGAACCCCGTTCACCAAAACACGGGCGCGGGGGAAGCATAAAGAACTTTTACCATGGCACAAAAACGGGGACCGAGTCCCATCGTAGTAAGGACGTCCGCCAAGAACCCACAGTCCACCGAATCGAAGGCCTTTTCAAAGTCTACCAGAAGGATCGCGAGATAGGGAGTAAGGAGATGACGGTGTGCCAGGGCCACGTGCAGTATGCGAAGACAATGCCTAGTGCCACGTGAGGGCATAAATCCGCATTGGTCGGGGTGGACCAGCGTGGACAAGTGGGGTTTGAGTCGCTGGGCGAGGATCGTGGCGAACAATTTAATCTCAGTATTGATGAGGGAGATGGGACGGTAGTCCGCACACTGTGGTGAGGGTGGTTGAGACTTGGGAAGAACCACGATGGTGGCCAGGTCCACCTCCTGGGGAAAGGAGCCTTTTGCAATAGCTTCCCGAAACAACCCCGCCAAATGCGGAGTGAGACTGTCCCGATAGTGCATGTAGTACTCTTGAGGGAAGCCGTCTGGGCCCGGCGTCTTACCGGAGGAAACGAGGGCGATCGCTCCCTCTATCTCCACACGTGTGATGGGACGCTCAAGGTCTTTCCGGCTAATGGGATCTAGGCTGGGGAGGGGGCCACCCTCGACCTCCAACATACCAGCGAGTGGTAAGGATGGGGATCTGGCCATGTATAATTGCTGATAGTAGGACGCAAAGGCACGAGCCATCCCGTCTGGGGACCGACACACCGAGCCATCCTGCGCTATGACCTCTGGTATAATGCGATTTGCCCTGGGATAAGTGGCAAGGCGATGGAGGAGCGAACCGTTCTTGTCGCCCCAGCCATACACCCTGGCCACGGACGAACGCCAAAGGAGTTTGGCCGCCTCCAGCGACAACTGTTTGATTTCCGACCGGAGCCGGGCGAGGAGTCTCGCTGCAGGGGTGTCTGGAGATTGAGCAGAGGCCTGCTCGAGGCGTAAGGCTTGCGCCTCACGACTGGTAATTTGTTCTGCTTGGGCCTGTCGCTGACGCTTGAGCTGGCCCTTAGCGAACCCCCTAATCGTGGCCTTACCCGCCTCCCATAGAACCCCCGGGGAGGAGACGGATCCGTCGTTGGAGAGGAAATAATGCTTAAGTTCCTGACCCACCGCCTTCCGGAACTCCCTGTCTTGGAGAAACCAGGCATTAAATCTCCATGTCTGCCGCGTGCAGGTGGACGGGGGGCCCGTGCGAATCACTACCGGGGAGTGGTCCGAGATACCACGCGGGAGGATGGCGACGTCCTGGACCGTGAGACAATCTGTCGCTGGAACGAAAATGGCGTCAATACGCGCTTGCGTATGGTGCGCTGCCGAAGTGTGTGTAAACTGCTTAGAATGTGGGTGCCATGTACGCCAGGCATCGTACAAGCCCAGGGACTCAGACCAGGTCTTCAATTGCTTTGCTTGAGCAATTCTACTGGAGGAAGGGGGGCCAGACGTGTCAAGGTCGGGTGAGGAGACCGCGTTAAAATCCCCCCCCGAGATAAGTGGGGCCCAATGGTAAGGACGCCAGGAGATCTGTAGCTTTAGCTAATGTCGCCGGCAGCATTGAAGGAGAGGAATAGAGCGATACAAGGTTAATGGGGTTCCCATGTAACGTACTACTGATGGCCACAAATGTACCCTGGGCATCAAGGGCTGTCTGCACAATGACAAGGGGAAGGGAGTGCTTCACCAGGATCGCCACCCCTCGGGATCCCCGAGTGAACCCCGAGTGCCACGCCCTATCATATCCATAGCGCGTTAGGAAGGGGCAATGGTTACCCAGCAAATACGTCTCCTGCAGTAATAATATGTCCACCCCTAGGCGGTGCGCGTGGCGCAGGGCAGCCATCCGCTTGAAACGGTCCAG
The DNA here is from genome assembly GCA_963921515.1 of Calotriton arnoldi. Taxonomy (NCBI): domain Eukaryota; kingdom Metazoa; phylum Chordata; class Amphibia; order Caudata; family Salamandridae; genus Calotriton; species Calotriton arnoldi. Next base: position 689,486 of record CAWUFW010005868.1, read on the forward strand.
GAGGCCATTAACGTTCCAAGATAAGATGCGTAGAGAAGTACTCAGTGGAGGTATGTCTGGCATAGTGGCATGGTGGGATGGCCTGGCAAGTGGGTCCCAGACGGGGGGCCCACATCAAAATAGAGCGCGTGAGGTTGTGGTGCAGTGTCCAAAGGGAAGTCTATGTACGCCACCGGATGCAGGGCTGGGCATGATGTAAGTACTGGTGCAATGCAGAGAAGTACCCCGCAGGGGTGTGTACAACATTGTGATTGTGGGCTCTGCGGGGGATGGGACTTCCCAGCTGGATATCAGCAGGCCCATCGAAATATCTGAAAGAAGGTCTGCATGTCTCTTGAGGTGCAAATTAGGGTGTCGTGTGAAAACTGGTGCAGTGGAGCTAAAAAATAAAACAACCCAAAAATAAACTCAAAACATGGGACAACGGTCCCACCCCCCCAACCCCTCTCCCACCCCCCACCCTACACTTCAGGAACGGAAGCATCTGTCGCCCTAACAGTAAACCAGTGATTAAGCAAACAAACTAAAACGCTTGGGAATGGGGAAGCGTGGAGGACCCCTCCTCATGTCCGGATGTGTGTTTACGAGTCCATCGGGAAGGAAAGAAATGTTCAGAGTTAAAGCACCGTCTCCGGCCGCGGAGCCAGGCCCGGCGGGCAGAGACCAGTTCAAGCTGGGTCTTTCAGAAGTATTGGGCTACGGGAGAGGTCTGATTCTGGGAGGTCAATCACCGCAGGCCCGGGCAAAGCACCACCGCCATCCAAACGGCCGGAGGAGCCAGAGCGCCTCCCGGGCAGGGGTCCCCCGGAAAGCGATATTGGTTGTCGGGAGTGGCCCGGTGGGGAGTCTGAGCGGGCCCTCCTCCGCCCACGGCGCCTGCGGGAGCGGTTACGCTGATGTTGAGGAGCGAAGGGGGCGGGGTGGCCAGGTCTGCTCTCCGTTCCCTCCATGCCCAGGGCCCGACCGTCGGCCCGCAGAGGGCGCTCCTCCGTAGCCCAGGCCTCTGTCGGATTGTCGAAGAACAGCGTTTTGTTTGCGAACACCACTCGCAGGCGAGCCGGGAAGAGGAGCCGATACTGGATGTTAAGTGCCCTCAGCTTTTGCTTGACCTCCCCAAAGGAGCGGCGCTGGCCCTGGACCTCGCGGGTGTAATCTGGGAAGATCATGACTGCCCCATTTTCGTAGCGTAGCCGCTGTTGTTTGCGAGCTTCAGACAGGATGATGTTGCGGTCTTTAAAGTTGAGGACCCGCATTATGAACGGCCGAGGAGGCGCACCCGGCGCCGGCCTGGGGGCCAAAGACCGGTGGGCCCGCTCAATCGCGAACCAAGGAGAAAGAGAGCCCTCCGGGATCCACGACCTTAGCCACCCCTCCAGGAAGTCCACCGCTCGGCCCTGTTCCGCTCCTTCTGGAAAGCCCACCAGGCGGAGGTTGTTGCGTCGAGATCTATTTTCGGCATCCTCCGCCCGACAGTGTAGTTCCTGAGTGTGCGACTGGAGACGGGCCACCTGCCCCTTAAGTTGTTGGACGTCATCCTCCACAGTGGAGATACGGGTCTCAGTCTCTGTAATCCGAGCAGTGGCGTTTCGGAGGTCCTGTCGAATGAGAGTCATATCTACTCGCACTTCTGCAATCTTACCCTCCACCGAGGTTTGGGAGGCCTGGATAGCCTGGAGGATGGTGGTCAAATCCAGAGCTGGAGGAGCCTCCTGATCAGCCACACCCCCGGTAGCCCCCGCCTCCAAGGTGGTGAAGCGGTCCATTTTCGTCTGGGTGGCAGGGGTCTTCGTTGACCGGTCCGTCCGGCCCATGGCGACCCGAGGAAATCACGGGTTCAGAGTCCCCACAAATAGAGGTTGACAGGTTAACACTGGTGGCCGGGGGTCGGCGGGGGCAAGCAACAGATGTCAAGACTCGGTGCGACTCGACCTGCCGCCGCCCGAAATTTGCGGCCGAAGGAGAAGGAGCCACGCACAGGTTCCCCCACCTCAGGCCACCAGGCACTCCGCCGGGCGGCAACACAGAGTATCTCTAAAGGTCCGGGGCACTGCGGGTCCACCCGACCACCGTGCCCAGGTCAGGGACGCCCTATAGGGGTCACCGCCGCCCGAGTGACGGCCGAACAAATCCGTCCACACCCCAGGCCCAGAGAGGGGTGGGTTCACCTCCGCCGCAAGTCACCGGGGGGCACATCAGGAGTGGGGGGGGAAGGAGGGAGGGGAGGAGGAGCCGCGCTGACTAGTGGCCTCCCCCGCACCTCGCCTGCTGCCCGGTCGACAGCCGAATCCTCACCCAAGCCCAGGCGCCACCGAGCCCCCACTCCTTACCTCCAGGTCCGCCCGCCGGAGCGCTCCGTCCGCCGCAGACCATCCACCGCAGCAGCGGCTCTGACCTCGGGTTCAGGTCGTGTGCAGGCCTCCCCAGCGCAGATACCACAGGTTCTCCACTCCCAGTAGATCTCAGTGCCGATGAAGGCCCGTGGATGTAGTATCAGCCCTCGACACCGGTGATGTCCGTCCAGGCCCCAGGGGTGACGCAAGATCACAGCCCCTGCAGCTAGTGGAAGCCGCCGGTGATGTCCGTCCAGGCCCTCCGGGGGCAACGACGACGTGCCGCTCCCTACAGCCCCACAGCACCTGTACCGCCAAACCAGGCCCCAGTCCGACCAGGGAGCCCCGCTGCAGCAGGCCGCGTCAGCGCCGTCAGTCCGGGCCCCGGGGGGCAGCAGACGTGCACACCGCCAGTGGGGGTCCAGGAAACAACGTCAGCGAAGTCAGGCCTCGGTGGGCGCAGAGAGGGCTCCGACGGCCTCGGGGCACCTCCCCACAGGTCCTACAGGATCGCTGCAAGCGGCCAGCGGGCACAGGGACACCCCGCCGAGCAGGGCCCGCCTCGGAAGGCCCCGGAAGGGCAGGCCCGCTCCAGGCAAAGGCGCCAGGCACCGCCACTCTTCCACCACGCACTTCGCCGCCGCCGTCGCCCAGGAGGGGAGACCGGCCGGGTCTCGCGATGCGGGGGGGGGGGCACCAGCCACACCAGGAGCCCCCTCGCTCAGTTGAGTTCCGCCGGTGGTGGGCCGTTGGCTGACGATGGGACCGAGAGCACCGCGGCAGGAGCCGCCATTTTGAGGGGAGCCGCGCTGCGGGTCCGGGAGACCAGGACAGCCAACACGGTCTCCGGTCGGCACCCAGTGCCCCAAACGGAGCTCCGGAGGTCCCCAGGCAGCCAGGTACGTGGCGCCAGGTGTTGGGCGATCCCTATGGTGATGGGTGGCAGAGCGGATGACGGAGGGGTCCGGAGCACACCTAAGGTGCGACCGCCATCTGGACGCTCGTAGCCACGCCTCCCAAAGGCGGCTTTTTAAACAAAAAAAGTAATGCTGGAAAAATATGGGTGATTTAGTTAAATAGAAAACTATTTTCTCTGACTCCTGTTTTCAGAATTTGCCCATCCAGCTAATCTAGTTTGACAGGATATGTTGCAGTTGTATAAGTGTGCTGTAGCTGTTGGACCTTATCCAATCCACCTAGTGATATCTTAACTGTAAATCCAAGGAGACAATATTCTCATTTCATGTTTAATGCATCATTGTTAGAAATTGGGTTTCTAGTTGGCAGAGATTTGCACCCTGTCCAAGTAGGAACCACAATCCTAGTCCGGGTAAGCCCGATACACAGCCTAAATTAACCTGTGCACTCTCTTTGGTAGCTTGGCACAGAGCAGTCGGGCTCAACTTAAGAGGCCATGTGTAAAGTATTTGTGCAACACTTTAATTACAGCAACACAGTGAAAACACCACAAAAAGACTCCACACCAGTTTCGAAAAAATAGAGAATATTTGTCGGAGTAGAACAAGACCAAAACGACAAAAATCCAATAAGTAGAACTTGAGATGATTTTTTTTAAAGAATAAACTGCAATATAGTGCTTAAAACTCAATAGCGCTTAGGAGTTACTTGAGCTCATCCAGGGCAAATCCAAAGTTTCAGGCTGACCGTGATGGAGGACAAGCCGGCTACAGTACCCACGCAGGGTCCACTAAAAAAGTATCTTGGATGGAGCAAGCGTTGGCGTCAGACTCGATGCGTCTGTTCAGATTCACTCAGTCAGGCCGATGCGTCATCGTCTAGCCTCGCAGTCGGGTCATTGTCGAAACGCTCCCGATGCGCTGCGTTGTGGAGCTGCACAGGGATGTGGTCAGATTGGCGCTGCGTCGGCGTCTAACCTTGCAGTCAGGACCCGCATCGTCGTCGAGCTGCGCAGGGATGTATGGTCGGCTCGGCGTCGAAGGGCACTGCGTTGGTTCCAGTCGGCGCAAAGTCATCACTGCGTCAGTTTTTGCAGGAAAACCGCTGCAGAACACTCTTTCAAGGCCCAGGACTGGATTGGCACCTCTTGGCAGGGCTGAATTCACAGTTGGCAGAGTCCAGCAGCTGAAGCCGAGGTGAAGGAAGTCTTTGACTTCAAGAACAGGAGGGAAGTTATCAAACCCTTAGAGAATCTGGTTGAAAGGATGTTGAGAGCAGGTCCAGACTTTCTCACTCTCAGAAAAGAAGCAACAGGCCAGCAGCACAGCAAAGCAGGTAGCAAAGTGACAGTCCCTCCTACAGCACAGCAGCTCTTCTTCCTGGCAGAATGTCTTTGGTTCCAGTAAAGTTTTGAAATCATGATGTTGGGGATCAAGTACTTCTACCCAATTTGGCCTTTGAAGTAGGGAGACTTCAAAGCATTTCTTTGAAGTGAACAAGACCCTGCCTTTCCTGCCCTGGCCTCACTAGGGGGTATACAATCCTTAGTGTGGGGACAGGCACAGCCCTATTCAGGTGCAAGTAGCAACCCCTCCCTCAGGATGCCCCATCAACATGCAGATGGCTGCTCAGTTACACCTACTCTGCCTTTGTGTGTGGCTGTCTAGAGGGAATGCAGGAAGCCAGCTGTCACCCACCCCAGACGTGTATTCCAGGAACAGGCAGAAGGGACCAAATGGTTTAAGTAAGAAAATGGCACCTTTCTAAAAGTGACATTTTCAGAACTGCAATTTGAAAACCAATTTTACCATAAGTTGCGTTTTTAAATTGTGAGTCCAAAGACACCAAATTTTATTTGATTTCTCATTCAACCCGATATACAGGGAGTGGCGTACGTCAGCTCCTGTTGGACATTTGCGGCACCGACGCAAGTGCACTTATGGGGTGGATTGACCCCATTACTCTGAAAATCAGACGTTTTGAATGTATTCTTCACGCATACATTTTTACTCGCTTCTGTGGGTATTACACCATATCGTCTGTTTAATGGCTTGGAGGACTGTTGGTCTGTGGAGTTGTATGTATTTACATTTTTGAATGAAGGACGGGCTCATGGACGCACATTACAATTGATGACATTTTCCTTTTTTGCCCTGAAAAAGTCCTGTCTGTTGGACGAAACGCGTTGGCTGTGATTTGCTATATAGATCTTTTTTGTAAGAATATTGGATCAACACAAAAATAAATGGAAGAATTGCACACAACTTGGAAGTTTGTTTTTATGTTGGACTCCTTACCTAAAACTGTCATTTGGTGCACCTTTTATGTATATTTAAATTAGATTTTTCTATCTTGCCCCAATGGGAAACTACACTTACAAAATGTTATGAGGCAGTCCCCGTGTTAACCTATGGGAGAGATAGGCCTTGCAGTAATGAAAAACGAATGTAAGAGTATTTCATTACCAGGACATTTAAAACTGAAGTACATGTCCTACTTTTTTAATACACTGCACCCTGCCCTGAGGGCTGCCTAGGGCCTACCCTAGGGGTGACTTATATGTAATAAAAAGAAAGGTGTGGGCCTGGCAAGTAGGTTAACTTGCCAGGTCGACATGGCATTTTAAACTGCACGCACAGACTCTGCAGTGGTAGGCCTGAGCCATGTTTAAAGTGCTACTTAAGTGGATGGCACAATCGGTGCTGCATGCCCACTAGCAGCATTTAATTTACAGGTCCTGGGCACATGCAGTGCCCTTTACTAGGGGCTCATAGGTAAATTAAATAAGCCAATGTTAACATGTTAAGTATAAAGAGCACATGTACTTTAGCTCTGGTTAGCAGTGGTAAAGTGCCCAGAATCCTAAAGCCAGCAAAAATGAAGTCAGCAAAACAGGAGGTGAGAAGGCAAGAAGTCAGGGGAAACCACGCAAAGGATGCCATGTCTAATAAATATGCATTCTCATTCCCCAGCATTTGATAAAAACATGACACTCGTGGCAACTGACAGAGTATTCCCTTAGTGATGGAGAACATTCTGCAACTGCCTTAACGGCATTTGTGCTGTACTGTTAGTCCAAAATTAGTCCATGTGAGGTCTCTTGGAATGTTATGAGAAGCCTTGTAAAAGATTTTAAAATATTGGTATCATGGACAAATTATCTTAGGGCTGCCTTGAAAATGCAAGATCAAGACATCTTGTTTTAATTCATCACTAATGACTTTTAAAGGTTGGAACAAGGGTGCTTGTGAGTTTTACTTACTGGAAAAATCATGTATATATCATTAGAAAAATGATTTCCCCCCGTCGAAGAACTCCTGTATTCTGTGGTTGATCATAGCAAGGGACCTTGGTTAAAAGGGTACCTAGAAGACTGTTTACACACCAGAAGCATATATGGACAGAAACCGAGGGGCGGGAGACACCATGCACAACCTGCAAGGCACAGCAAAGACGCATACCTCCCCCTGCCACTGGCACATTGGAAAATAGTGATGTCCACAATTGTGGCAGTAGGAGAGACCAGACCAGGAGCAGGTTGGAGTGGGGTGATAGCAGAGGGAGCCTAAAGGATTACTTTACTTCAACTGTAAAGTAAAAAAATTTTTTTTTTTTTAAATGCACAATTTAATTTTTGGGATGCCACTTTGTGTGCTGCCACCTCCAGGCCGAGTGGAATAGTGCAATAAGCATTTTGATGTAAACTAATTGCTGGAAGGCGTTGTTCACATCTGTCAATCCCCTTGACCCTAGTTAATAAGAGTGGCAACTAATATCCATGTACCTACTTAAGCCTTGTTCTTTACTTAGACACTTTAAACCTAATTTCTCGCTTCCTGGCAGGGGATAAGGGTCAGAGGTCATGTGTTAATAAGGCACTTAATGTCTCCTTCCTTACACGAGACATTATGGTGACTCGATGTCTACGCCTGTACAAACTCTGTTGCATATTAATTAAACTGCATTTGAGAATGTACTGATCTATCACTAAACAACACTTTGAGTAGGGACAACCCGACGTAATTGTGTTAAACGAGTGCCCATAACGTTCCAGATAAACTCCATTGTCGCCTGTGCCCCCCTTTAGGATGAGACCTAGTCCTTGTATTGTGTGTTTGGACAGCTTCCTTTTTTGAATGACAATGACGTTTTGCTGACGGATTCCATCTACAATAATTACAATGCTGGCATCTAAGTTGTGCTTGCTCAGCAGCCGACGGTTTGCATATGGCATGCGGCCCAGATTTATTTTCAAAGGTTTTCTTTCATGTCAGCTGTACATCAATGTTTTTTTTCCTTCCCGTAGATCATCCAGGCTGCTGTTTTTGTATTGAACCACGTGATAACATTTTGACTTCAGAGTGTATCTCAAGAATGTATGGTCTCCCAGGGGTCTCCAACCTTTACTTATGTTCAATGGAAATCATCCCTACTACTATTATTATTAGTGTTGTTAATAGTGACTACATCAGACAAGAATACATTCAATTAGTGTTCAAAAATGCAAGATTAGCAGCAGTGATCACCTCAATGCAGGGTTGCCAGCAGTAGTGTAAACAAGCATCTGCAATGCAATAGGTCTCGCATTTACGTGAGTTTGAGCTATTGGCATTGTAAATGACAATGCCTTTTAGTTGTGTTTTGGTTTTTAAAACCTAAATAAAAGGCATTGTCATTTACAATGCCAATAGCTTAAACTCTTGCAAATGCGAGACCTATTGCATTCCAAATGCTTGAAGGCATAGCTGAGTTGTCCCCTTCTGTCTCCCATGGCCCCTGAAAAGCTCCGCTTTTGCTATGAGTTAAATAAACAAACCAGTGGTCACAACTGCGCACAATAGACCCTCATGCCCTCCTGCAGTAAGAGGAACTCATTAAAGAAAATAGTGCTTGCAGACTAAAGAAGACTTACTGTGTAACAACCGAAGTAAAAGGGCCAGTCCTCATGGGAGGTTACAAATGAAGACAAGGCGGTACTAAGGAGGAACTAACAAGCCTAATAGCGAATCAGAAGCTAGCATTTACGAAGGACAATGACACAAGCCAGTGACCAATATGGATGGAGAGTGGGTGGGGCTTCAAGTACATGCTCCAATACAGCATGGCTCGCAGCGCATGCGCTGCCCAAGCGCGACCAAAAAAGGCTTTGTCAATTTGAAGTACCTCTACATGGATAATGCATGTCATAACTGCAATGCCATTAGCACCAATGTAATGTTAACAAATAGTTTCCACTGTTGTATAATTCATCAAATATTAGATTTAAGTATATTTTGGAAATTATGAATTCTTAAAATTGACACATTTTCATCTCAAAAACACACTTTTCTCTTTTGATATACATATATTATTTCAACAAAGCAGAAGCTTCTACTTTAGTAGGGTGGGCTGCATACAGGAGAGCTACTCTCGTAGCTATAGAGCTACCAGTAGGTCTCGAGCTACTAGTTGGAGAAGGCTGACTCAGACTGTAGATTTCATTGTAGTTGTCATAGTAGAACTGCAGCCATATTCATAAAAAACGTATAAAGTTTGCAATTTCCATTTCTTCAAGCGATGCTATGCACATCAAAACAATTATTTTAGGCAGTACAAACGTGGTTGTGTGTTTCATTACGGTTTGCAACATTTCTGTAGTGTTACAGCATGTTTTACCTAGTCTGGTTTTCTTCACTTGCTTTCAGGCCAACTTTTATTTGTTTGCCACATGCAGCCCTATGGCTGGGCCTGTACATGTGTTGGGTGGCCTTTGAAATTAGTAGATCTCCATGCTGGCCAACACTTCCAGAATTGCTAAGAGGCCTAACATCTGTTGTTCATTCATAGAAGACTGTTCTTCTGAGTGACTGAAGTTGTAGACTGTTGGTAGAGGCTGTCAGTTTTGCTAGGATAGGAGTGAGTGCAATGGACCCAGTCCCTTTGAGTAAAGGAGTCAAGTTGTATCAAAGTATTTGTGAAAAGCCTTCTGGACTAGAGACTTTGTAAATGCTGTGCAAGAGGAGAAAGCACCAGGCTGGCTTAGCACGATCAAATGGTTCTGTTGCACCTTCTCGACGCCTATGTGTATGGGAAGTCCACCGGAGTATGTCTTCATTGTCTCTTCATTCATGGCCGTTTTCATGCACAAGGCATGCTTAGCTTACAACAATTGCAGCTGTTAAACTCCTACTGAGTGCACATTTGGCAATACGTCTTTCTTTACTCTAATTTGTCATTGTCTTCCATTTTGGTATGTTTTGTAAACCTCTGAAGATCTAAATGAACATGGTTCCTGCACCAGCAAATGCTAGAAATATAATTTGTCACTGTGATTAAGGCATGACCTTTTTGCTCCTATTTTTGGTGCAATGTAATTATCTTCTATTAAGAAGGCTTACGGCGTTGGTCAAGCAGATAAAACATTATCATATTTCTTTCCCTGTGGATGGAATATTTCCTTGTCCGATGTATGAAAACACTGTTGTGCATACCTGCACGAAAGAACTTCCTTGGTTCTCAAATACGTGGTTTTCTCCACAGGATTTTACTGTTGAGTTTTGATTCCAAACAGTGTTTGTTGAAACTAATTTATCCAAGCACTAAACAAGCCACTAATGTTCTTGGTCCTTTTCCATCAATAAAGCACTTTACTGAAGGTCCTCAGAGTAGCGCCATCATCCGCATGGAATCTGTTTTTACTATTACTTTTTTGTCGAAGCATGCCTTTGAGAAGGCACATACACCCAGTACATCGGGGGCTTACTGACCAGCATCATAATTCATTGGATTTCAAAGCCATCCAAGAATATTCCGCTTTTGGATAGTCTTTTACTTCTCGTGTTACTGAAAACCTTTGTTTTCAGTAATTAATAGTTTGTCTAGCAAACCTACCGAATGTGGACAATCCAGCTCCAGAATTGTTTCACATGAATATTGCGTTTGTTGGCATAATTTTTTTTTTTTTTGTGGACGCTTTTCTATGAAACCCACGTATGAGAAAAAACTAGTGTAAACCACTACAGAGAGGGAAGATTTTATTCTTTTCTTAGCCATTGGGTGCAGAACGGATTCATTTGTATTTTCTTTGTGGTTTGTGTAAGAAAACCACTGCCAGGCTATATTTACATAATAAGCATGATCTGTACTCCATATATGTATCTAAGAGTATACCGTCTTTGTCTATTGTGGAAGTATAGAATATATCGTTCCGTGATGGCTGTCCACCGCTGTTGACTTTGCCGTTGCTTGCCATGCAGGTCTATCAATACTGGTACATCCATTTTTACCTCACAATAAAAGAAACAAATTAAACTGTTGCACACTGCCGTTGCAATCTACCTTAAGGTGTCCTCCGCACACGATCTCTCCCTACTCAATTCTACCCTCAACTCTATTCACAACTGGATGTCTGCTCACCAACTCATTCTGAATCCCGCCAAAACTGAATTCCTCCTCCTCTCTACTACTCTCTGTTCAATCTTGGATGGATCAGCTGAACCTTCTCAACAACAAACCCATCATTGTTGACAGCGCTAAATCCCTAGGTGTGCATTCTCGACAAAAGACTCAACCTAATCGCCCACATCAACTCTATTGCTAAGAATGCACGGTACCAGCTGCGCCTTCTGTGGGGGATCCGTCGGTTCTTCCCGGAGAAAGACTTAAAAACCTTGGTTCAATCTCTGGTTCTCTCAAGACTGGATTACTGCAATTCTCTTCTGACTGGCCTACCCAAATCCCACCTCTCCCCTCTCAAATCCATCCTCCATTCAGCAGCTCGCTTCATTTCAGGGTCTAAACGAAGCGACCACATCACTCCTATCCTGTCCTCTCTGCGATGGCTTCCGATCGAGGCAAGATCTATTTACAAAACTGCCTGCATCACACACAAAGCCTTACACACGTCCTCCCTCGTTACCTGGCGAATAAACTGAAATTGTCCGGTGGCTCTCGCCCTTCTCGCAATGCGGAAAAGCTTCTGCTTGAGCCCCCGTCTTCAAAGGTAAAGATCGATGGCTCAATCCTTCTCGGGCAATGCGGTGAGAATCTGGAACTCGCTTCCCCCACTGCTCCGTGCCACCTCCTCTACCCGGATCTTCAAAGCTGACCTCAAGTCTCTTCTATTCCAAAGACACTTCCAGAACTAATACGTTCGGTCTTAGGCCCCTCTAGGAAGTCCGTTCGTCAGTATAAAGTTGTACTTGTGTCTGTCCATTCCTTATTTTATGTGTTGTGTTGGTTTTTATGTGCGTGTTCCCCCCATTATAAGTCCCCTGTGAAGTCACGCCCTCTCTACTACCTCAAGGAAGCTCTTCCATGATAGGAATTCTGTATTCCAAGCCTATAGAAGGGCCTTCTCAGTGTGCTTCGAGTTACTGCCACTTATTACAGTATTTTGCCTTTAGTGTATTTTGTACCCCATGTGTCATATATTTTGTACCCCATGTACCCCCTGTTGAATCCACGCCCTCTCTACTACCTCAAGGAAGTTCTTCCACGATAGGAAATTCTGTACTCCAAGCCTATAGAAGCGCCTTCCCAGTGTGTCATGTGTGACTGCCATTTATTGCAGTATTATACCTCCATTTGTATTTGGTATCCCATGTTTCATGCACATCTGTCACTTTTTCCTATTGGAACTCATTCCTCTTTTGTATTTGGTTTGTTTGTTTTTGCACAATTGTCACTTTTTCCTCATGCAATGTAACGCTTGTCTTTGTATTATGCTCATTTGTATCCTCCTCCTTATGTAATGTTGCTGATCCTGTTGTGAAGCGCTCTGACACCCTCGGGTAAAGTCCGCGCTATATAAAAACGCATAAATAAACATCGGGTGTTGGCACTGGCCTTCTTTATAAAGCCCCCTCCCTTGGCCTCCCCTTCCCCTCTTCAACCTCCTCCCATGTCCCCTCGTCCACCCCCCCCACCACACACTTGGCCCCTCGTTCCCGCCATGTCGTCCCCCCCCCCCTCCATCCCCTTTCCCACTTCCCCTCGGTACCTCCATGTCGCCCCCCCCTCCATACCCTCCACCCCCTTTCCCCCTCGGTACCTCCATGTCGTCCCCCCCCCATACCCTCCACCCCCTTTCCCACCTCCCCTCGGTACCTCCATGTCGCCCCCCCCCTCCCTCCTCCTCCTCCTCCTCCTCCTCCTCTTCCCTTGCCATCTCCAGTGTTCTGCCGGAAGCACTCGGACAAAGGGATTGAAATCCCGGCCTGTCAGCAGCAGCGCCGGCCTCGACGCCAAGTGCTATTATATTATACACTTGACCTTTTCCTATAATCGGCGCCACGTGTGGTTGCTTTTGACATTATTTGCCCGTTGGTCAGATGGTGCTGCCTACACATGCACTGGTCACTAATATTAAAATAAACCTCTTTATTTATTTTTGTTAATACTTTTTAAGATGTGGTGTCTCCATCCAGAACGGAAGTGGATCGGGCCCGTGTTTGGAAGCGCGCGAATGGCTGACTCGTCGTGTTTGATTTGTGGCTGCCTGGCCTGCCTGCCTCAGCTTCCCCTTTGCCAGCAGCGTGACACGTTGTGAAACTCGAGCTGCGGATGGCCATATGGCGGCCATGTAAGCACTTGCTCATCTTTCCCAGATGGCCGTATGGCTTTTGTGAATGCAATTCTGGATTGCGCTTTTCGCTTTGTTTGCCGGCAGTGGCAGCCTGACTGTCGCGGACAGCAAGGTTGTGCCGAAGTGAATTCAGGCGCGCCTTCCTCGTGATGAAATTAGCATTGACCAACGCAAGTCAACATGGCCTTTATGCACTATTTACAGTTTGGAAAATGGTTCCGTGTTTTAATATATGTAAACAGTATTGCACTGGCACCGGAGGCTGTGAATTTTATTGTCAAGAGCATGAAACCTTTTATAGTGTCACATTACTTTTCAACCATTAGTGTTCTGGAATATTTTTAGTTTGTTTTATCGAGCGCAAACCGCCGACCTGTCGGTCACAGGGTGCTATTTTTTTTTGTTTTTTTTTTGTTGTTTTTTTTTAAACTCTTTTTATTAACACAGCTCATGAGACCATACAACATGTATTTACAGCAACAGTTCATTATTACGCCGAATACATATATCCACAGGGGTAAAAGCATGGGAGCCCCGCTCTGAGGAGTACCAATGACATTTCCTCTCACTCATCTCCGGTTGCCCCAGGATTTCTATATTGCTTCCAGGGCGCCCAGACCTTTCCCCATTTTTTGGCACACCCCCTGCTTTTGTACACAACTGCTTCGGCCCTTTGGCACCAGTCTAGGTCTCGCTTCCAGTCTTCTAATTGCGGGGGTGCCTGCTTCCCCCAGCATCGGGCAATGTTACGTTTTGCCACCCCCGCCGCCAGGACCAGCCAGATTTCCGCGTATCGGGGCCAGGCTTCTTCGCCCTTGATCATTAAAAGCAGCCACTTCGGGTCGATTGGGACCACTTTCCCCATCACTCTGGACAGAGTGTCTGTAACCCCAGCCCAGAATGATGCTATCTCAGGGCATTCCCACAGGATATGGAAGAAGGATCCCTCTTGGTGGCACCCCCTCAGGCAAAGCCCCGATTGAGTTCTACCCCATTTGTGAAGGAGTGTGCGGGGATAGTATGTGCGATGCAGGATTTTCAACTGTACCAGTCGGAATCTGGCTCGTATTGCTACCTCTCTGGGGCTTTGTAGCGCCTCTTGCCAACTTTCGTCAGTGATACTGCCCAAGTCAATAGACCACGCTGTTCTTAGAGAGATCAATGGGTCTGGGCTGTTGTTGAGCAGCTTCCGGTAAATCGTGGATGTGGGCTTTCCCTCAATAGGATCAAGCAGTAACCGGTCCTCCAATGGGGAGTACTCCGGTATGGATGCGCCCCTCTGCACGTGTACCCTGAGGGCGTGAACTAATCTGATGTATTGGTATCGTTGTGACTGGTGCATATCATATTCTTTCTGCATGTATTCGAACGAGCGGGGGAATCACCCTTCCAGATGTCTCCCAAATACTCGATGCCTATTAACCGCCACCCCCGAAACCCGTCAAGCGGTCACCTCTCGGAGCTGGGCTCCCAACCATAAGCGGGGTCCTACCGGTCAGCTTACTTTCCCACCCAAGGAATCTATTGGCCTCCTTCCAGCATTGCACCACCACCCTAGTGTGCTCCGGTCAACCCAGCAATGGCTTCCTGGCGTAGAGAAGGGACTCGCAGTTGCTGCCGGTCATGACCATCCTGTCCACCCGGTATGCCGGCTCGTTACAGTCGGCGTATACCCAGTCGTTTACAACCTGTAGTTGCGACGCCCAGTAGTACAACTTTACGTCCGGGATTGCCAGGCCACCATCAAACACCCCCCCTTTGCAGTTTGTGAAGCGCAATCCGCGGGGACCCTCCATCCCACAGCAGTGTGCGGACTGCCTGTGCGATCCGTTTAAAAGAGTGCGGGGGGACCGGAAATGGCGTGTTTTGTAAAATGTAAAGCAGTCTCGGCAGAGTTAGCATTTTGAATAGAGCCGCGCGACCCATAAGCGTAAGCGGGAGGGATCGCCAGTGGCTCACATCTGTGTCCAGGCGAGACAGTTGGGGCTCGAGGTTCTTAGTCAGGAACTCAGCCTTATTTCGGGTAACATGGATCCCCAAGTATTTAAACCCGTCAGTTACTACCGGAGCCGAGCAGCAAGATGGGAGTCGCGGGGGAGGGCCAGAGAGTGGAAAGACCACCGACTTTGCCCAGTTTATGGTGTAGCCGGAGTAGCTGCCGAACAATTCGAAGATATGCAGTACACGGGCCAACGAGTGGTGCGGCCGAGCCAGGTACAGTACAATATCATCCGCGTATAGAGACACGCGCTCTTCCCAGCCCCGGTGTAACAATGCCCCATATCATGGGGTCTCTCCTTATCCAGTGTGCTAGCGGTTCCAGAGCTAGGGCAAACAGGAGAGGGGACAGGGGGCAACCCTGTCTGGTGCCCCTCCTCAGGGGAAAGGATCTAGACACCGCCCCATTGACTCTTACTCTGGCCACTGGTAGTACATATAACAATTTCACCCAGCTACAAAAGATCGGCCCGCATCCCAGCCGCTGTAGAACCATGAATAGGTAGGGCCATTCAATACTGTCGAAGGCCATAGAGGCGTCCAAGGCCACCGCCGCCGCCTGGGTGGACCCGACTCCTTCTGTCAAGTGGAGTACCCCGTACAGCCTCCGTAGGTTATGGCGGGTGCTCCTCCGGGGCATGAACCCGGATTGATCTATGTGCACTAGGTCCGTTATAACTGACACCAACCGCTCTGCCAGGACTTTGGCTAGGACCTTAGCCTCCGCGTTTATTAGTGAGATCGGACGGTATGAGTCACACCGGTCTGGGGGCTTCCCTGCTTTATGGATTGTCACTATCATGGCTTCCCTCTGGTCCGGGGGGAGCCGCCCCACTTCGCGTGCCTCCGTGAACATCCGCAGCAGGGGAGCTCGTATCACCGCCGCCTGGCGTTGGTAAATCTCGATCGGGAGCCCAGTGCCTTGAGGTCCCTTTGCTTCAGAGCCAAGTTGTGTCTCAGCTCCGCCGACCCCGTCAATGGGGGATCACGGGTTAGTGTCTCTACCTCCTGCTCAAGCCGTCGAATCTGTAGGGATTCCTCTTTTTTCTGCCCCCCAATTAATGCTTGCGCCTGTCCCCGCAGAACTGCCTTCTATGCCTCCCACATAGTGACCTGGGAGTCCACAGAGCCCCGATTCTCCTCAAAGTATAACTGGGACCCCTCGCGAAGCTTGTCACTTATGACCGGATCTCGGAGGCGCCAGGGGTCTATTCTCGGATATGCAGCCCTATGCACCTCTGGGCCTCGGAGAGTAACGCATACTGGTGAGTGGTCTGAGATCCCACGCGCCATGTGCCTGGTATCCGTGAAGTCCCCCATATGTGTGAGTCGGGTAAAAAAATGGTCAATTCTGGAAAAGGACCCGTGTCTAGCCGAGTAAAACGTGTATTCCCTGAGCTGAGGGTGGTGTGCCCGCCATATGTCGCACATGCCGAGGGCCTCGATGAAGCCCGCCAGGCCTCGCTCATCCCGTGCACCCGTTGGAGAGTTAGATCGATCTAGGGATGGGTTCATTGCAGCGTTTGTGTCCCCTCCCAGGAGGAGAGTACCCGAAGGGAGATCCGCTAGAAAGGCACCCAGCTTCGGTAGAAAAGTGGAATGTAGGCCTGGTGGGAGGTAGCAGGAACAGAGTACCACCGAGCGCCCTTCCCAGGCACCCACTGCTGCTACTAGACATCCAGTGTCATCCGCCCACGTGTCCGTTATCACCAGGGGTAGGGTGCTGCGCACTAGGATACCCACTCCTCGGGCCCCGGAAGTGTACCCTGCGTGTGCAATCATTTTATAACCAAAGCGATCCAGGGCCTTACACCTATTCCCCCGCAAATGCGACTCTTGAATCAGGACTACGTCAGGGCGTGCCTCTTTAGGTGTTGTAGCACCAGTGTGCGCTTTATTTTGTTGCCCAACCCATTGACATTCCAGGTCCATACCCGCAGGCTAACTGGGTCCCCCATTTTCCTGGAGTAGTATCAGTCGCACTTCTCCCTCCTACCCCTGTCTTGTCGCCAGCCATGAACTGCCTCTGTGGATTGCTATTGTGGTCTCGAGCTAACGCCCCCTACCCCCAAGGAAAAAAACAAACCCCCACCCCCCCAAACCCCCCTCCCTGCATCCCTGCTAGGTGAGTCCCCAACCACCCACCCTTGAAACTGGCAGAGTGCCTGTCGCCCCATAGAATCAAACACAAACGAAGAAACAGGGCTGCGCGCCTGCAGCGAGCATGAAGATGTACTTATCAAATAACTACAACAAGTGCCCATTTGTTTAGAGCTCAGCAGGACCCCCGATATCCAAGGCCCCTCTGTCCGCCCGGGCTGCGCCCCTGGAGTGTCCCAGTCGGGATGAGTCTGGCTCGGTATATCCAACTATTTACAAGGGGCACCAACCCGCTCTCCTCTACTAATATGGAGCTACCTCATCCCCCATTACCCCGCAGTGTGACCAGTGAAGCTCCTCTCCCGCAGAGGCCAGTTCCCAGTCTGCGATTTGCCCCTTCCCATAGTCACTTATCTGGCCGCTGATCCGGTCTCTGGCCGTTAGGTCGCCTCCAGTCCTCGGATTCAGCCTCGGTAGGCTGCTGGTGCGGGTCAGGGCGTTCCTGTCTGCCTCTCCGACCCACTGCTCGCCAGCCCTCGAGCCAGTCACCCGCCTCTTCCGGCGTGTCGAAGAAGTATGCTTTCCGTCGTCTAGGATCTTGAACCTGGCAGGGAACAGCATCATATACTTTACCCCCTGTTCTCGGAGGGCCCTCTTCCAATCCATCGAAGGAGCGCCTCTGGCGCTGGACCCGGATTTGAAGTCCGGGAAAAAGCGAATGGTGGCATTCTCGATGTGCAGGTCCCCGGTTGTGCGTGCAGCCTGCAGGATGGCGTCTCTGTCCCGGAAATTTAGGATGCGGGCGATGATGGTGCGCGGGGGGGCTCCCGGTTTTGGTTTTCCACCCAGCGCCCGGTGTGCCCTCTCCACGGAGAAGAAGTTTGACAGTCTTTTGGGCTTCAGGTGCTTGAGTACCAGATCTTCGATGAACCAGTCCGCCGACTGTCCTTCCATTCCCTCCGGGACCCCCACGACGCGTATGTTGTTGCGCCGGGCCCTACCTTCCTGGTCTTCAAGGCGGGCATAGATGGTTTCCTGGTTTTTAGTGAGGGAGGCCACTTGCTCCTCCAGTCGCTTAGTTTTGGCCTGGAGGCTCCCAATGCCCGTTTCCGCCACTGAAACCTTCTCCGACATATTCCTGAAGTCGGCTTGTAGGAGGTTCACCTCCTCTGTCACGGAGTCCAATTTTGGCTCGAGGGTGCCTCTAAAGTCTCTGATGGCCCGCATTATATCCTTGAGGGAGGGGTCCGGGTCACTGTCTATCTCGTGTGGGCCTCCTCCCACCGCTTCGTCTTCGCGACCCATGGCGACCGTATACTTATCGATCTGGTTCGCCTGGCCTGGGCCCGATGATTTGGTGCGGCCCATGTCTGCGCACTCAGGTCTCGTCTACTGGTGTCCGGCCGGAGAGCTGAACCACTGCCTGTCGCTTTCTACTGCTGCGCCCCCGGCTGCGTGGTCATGAGGTCTGAGAGCGTCCGGTCCCCAGCCGCCACTGCCCACACCACTCGTGTGTGGTCTTCTACTCCGAGGCCCGCCTTCCCCGGGCGACCGGAAGGTCCAAGCGGCCCCTGTCTGAGACCTCGCTAGCTGCCCCCGGCTTCCAGGAAACAGAGCAGCCCCCCCGGGCGAGAAACCTCAACGGCCCTGTCTCCGTCCGGCGGTCAGGGGGTCCAGGTATCACGGTGTTTCGCTGTTGCTCGGGCTTGCACTACGCTTGCGTGCCCCTTGCTGCCGGTCTTGCGGTGGATCAAGCAGTCCGCCTAATCTCCCGCCCCTCCTCAATTATCGGACGGCCTGGTGTCACCCTCAGCGTCTCTCGGCCCACGGGGTCCGCAGCACTCTCACCCGCTGTGCCCCCACACTCCGTCTTCAGTTCACCGCTAGGGCGCTGGGGACGGTCCGGAGTACTCGGGCCCTCGCCGTACTCACGCACTTCAGGCGAGCCTCACGGTGTCAGCTGTGGACCGGATCCGCCGTGCTGTGCGGCTCCACTGTGATCTGGCGCACCTCTGCAGTGCTCGTAGCCGTTCCACTTCCCGTGCTCTAGGCGCTGCCTGTAGCGTCGCTCTGCTGTCCGAGCCCGTGGTGCGTGCGTTTACCGCTGCTCCTCGCTGTGCATCCGTCCCACTGCCTGAGCGCCGGAGGGAGTTCGAGGGGTCTAGTGATTACACAGTGCCGGCCGCCATCTTAGGGTCCGCTCTGCCGCCGTCGGTCACCGGGCCCTCCTGCCGTTAGACAGTGCTGCTTCGGCCTCTGAACCCCTCTGGGTGTAGCGCCACTATTCCGGTGCACGATGCGGTCGTCTGGAGCCCTGCCAATTGCCGGATTCTGCCGGATGTCTGGGCTAAATCGCCGATCGCAAGCGCAGCGCGATCAACCTGCGGCCATCTTCTGCGGCAGCAAGCCACGCCCCCACAAGGTGCTATCTTTAAGTTTGTAAGCACACCGCATACATAAAATAGAAGAACAATCGACATTTATATAACAATACTAACGGTAAAATAGAAGCACGTTAGCTACGCTTCATCCTGACCTCCATCGAAAGTTGGTTCTTCAAAATGCCAGGGGTACACGAAGTGACTTCACATGCCCTTTGATCCCAGACAGCCTCATAGGAAGTGATATTACATAATCGCTAACCTAGTGGATTCACAGCTGATGTGCTACCCATCTTCAGACTCTTAAGATGTACGGGAGGGGGTGGGGTGAGGGGCAAGCTGGTTATTAGTTGCTAAGGATGTGAGTCCTTCACAAGTAATTAGTCTGCATCCTTCCGTTTACTGGGAACCAGGTACCCCATTGTAGCATTTAACTCACTCAGGGCAGGTGAAGCAGAGCAGTCCAAGACCTACTCCGGGCAGGTGATGTGGGCCAGCACCTCCCTTCACCGGAATGCAACAACCCCACTGAATAAATCCTTGTCCAGTCAATGCTTTTACTTATAAAAAGGAGGAGTACTTTATTATTCACACACTACTGAATACTGTGCATTGGTTTACAAATATCTGCAAGTAGGCAGATGGAAATACCTATGGTGACCCACTTCTGATAGCTCACGCACCTAGCTACCTCTGAACTCTAAGACCACAGTACCGCCACATATAATAGACACATTATAAGGGGGTGTGGTTATCAAAAGGCATGCTTACTGGTTTTTGTCAGGATGTCACCACGTTCAATAAAAAGCAGAAATGGGTTACACAAAACTGTTACACCATTAAAATTACTTTAGATGGTACCATCTTTTAATAACATTCATTAAACCTTATAACCTATCATTGTCTACTTTATCATGGCCAGTAAAGCATTGTAAATTCAACAAAACATGTGCAAGAGTCTTCCTTTTTTAGGTCCAGCATGAGCAGGATGCGCTGCTCTGCGAGGCATGCTGCATTGAGGTTTGGAATAGAAGCTCCGCCCATCTTTTCAATTGCCTCCTGTTACTGTCCTTTCAAAATCGTTACTTTTGATTGATATATAGGCTTAGTAGCCCCTCCTTGCTACCGCCTTGTCTGCATTTGTAACCTACCATAAGAACTGGACTTTTTACTTGTGTTGTTACACGGTCTGCTTTATCTAGTCTGTGAGCACTATTTTCTTTAATGACCTTCCACTATTCCACCCACGACGTGCTTTCCTACAAGGCAGCACGACGCCCCCTTTTATACATTTAGTAGTAATGGCTGCGGGTCCGCTTTAACTATAGCGGTCATGCTACAGAAACTGTGTTTTAAAAAACAAACAAAAAAAACAACATTTGTGGGTGAAAGCGCCCCATATCGCGCTTTCTTTTTAATGTTGGCCACGCCCCTTTCTTTAGATGCTGCTTACTGTAACCTGAATACGGCGAGCAGTGTCTAAAAGGGGCGCGGCCACCATTAAAGAGATCTCGCATTTGCGAGAGTTTGAGCTATTGGCATTATAAATAACAATGCTTTTTATATGTGTGTTGGTTTTAAAAACACATAAATAAAAGGCAATGTAATTTGCAATGCCAGCAGCTTAAACTCTCACAAATGCGAGGCCTATTCCATTCAAAATGCTTGTTTTAACATGCTGCCACTGCAGCTTTAGGACCAATCCAATAGGGGTTCCGACTCTGTGAAGCCTTTGAGAGCATCAGCTCCAGGAATGTTTGCAAACTGAATAAAGCTTTTCTCAGGGAGACTTGGGGTCACTTCTAGGGCAAACTGTTCGGGGGGGGGGTGGGGGGGAATGCTGCACTTCTGTCAGCTGCCCAAATCACACATTTAAAGCTACCCCCAGTGCCTTATGGGGTGATGTTTCCAGTAACTGACTGGCTGCAGTGAATATTTTATGAGTGTCTTCACCACTTTGCAAAAATGGTTATCATTTTTTATTATCTTTGATGGGGCACTCACTATTTACATATTTCTGGGGCAGCATGGGGGCTGACACTACTCAGTGCTGGCATCTCGTTTTTCCCGCAAGCATCCTCATTGGCGGGCGATTGCTTTTAGTGCACTCTGCGCGTAACACAGGTACAAAGAGTGCATCAGCGTTCACCTATTTACTTCTGTTCCATGGAGATGGGCATCTGTATGACAGTTTTCCTCATGTTGTGTGGAGGGCAGCCTACACACTCTTCCTCCCATTCCATCATGCTCACTTCGATCGACCCCTGGGCCATGGCCCGCCTTGATGCTATTTTTAGAGTCGCGCTGGAGCACTACACCCTTGCTTTCCAGCCCTGTTTCCCTTAGAGTCCAAATGTCTCAGGCTGTTTTCTCCAGCCCTGTAGGGCCAATTTGCATAAGAAGGTGTTGGTTTGCTCCTGGTGGCGAGCTCTAGCCACCAGGAGCATTTCCTTCAGGCCTCCTGGCCTCTAACATTTATTTTCATAGTGGAGCTTGATTTCACTGCTCCTGATGCTGAACCTGTCCTCTGTCTGTGCTCCTCACACTTAACTTTGCCTGGGGGCTTCCTCAGCAGCTCCTCTACTGGACGACGACCGAATGCGCTTCCTGCCATACTCCCCAGTCCTCATTGCTTTGGCTGTCTTGAAGAGCACCTTTATGTCAGTGGCCCTCTCTTGACGGCGGTCACTCATCTGCAGGACCAGTCCACATAAGATTCAGGGGAACCCTCCAGGGCTCCCCCCCCCCCCCCCAAAAAAAAATACACCAGGTCCATCCTGCTACTATCCCTTAGAGAGTATTAGGGGGCCAACACCATTGGCCTTGAAGCAACCCTTCTATTCCCTGGGTGCCAGCTGGAGGCCAAAAGTCCTTCTGTCCATCCTTGCAGTGGAGTCAGGTGGATTATTCTTCCGGCTGGGCACTTCTCTGACATTGTTGCTCCCAAGTCCAGAAAGTTCGCAATAGTCTCTCCCTTCTGCAGGGGTTTTTAAGAAGGGTTGGAAAGTTCTCGAAGGTAGGCACCTCTGCCCAATTTCAGGGTGAGCCATCATCACTCCACCCCTGTCCCAACCCTCCTCTTGGACATTTCAACAATTCTACCTCATTCGTCCCCTCAAACTACAAAGGGGAGCCATACCTGTGAACGGCTCTAAAGGTCTGGTTGTCCTCTTTTGGTAGTTTTGCTTGCCCAGGCTAGATGGAGCCTGAAGAGCTAATTAGTACATGAAGATTCTGTCCCCACCACTTCCTTTACTAGCAACAGGTCCAGGCACCAGCAAATTACTCTATTATGTGGAGAGGCCTTTGATCCTCCTACTGGCTAGCAGAGTAACTGGCCCACTAGGAAGGAGGACAAAGGCCTGGAATCTAATTATGAGCTGAGCAAAGTAAATATGACAAACCTCCAAATGCCTTAAAGAGTAGAGCTATCACAAAGGTGTCTTTGGGTCTGTACTTGGGGTACATTTTTACCCTAGGATTGGTACCTGACCTGTATCTACAGGACTACGTAGGACGAAACTGTACTTTGGTGACGATTTCATCCATAATGTCTAGGTCAGCAAAGCACTCCGCCTTTTAGTAATCACCTCATATGTACATTATGAATGCCCACTCACATGATAAGACTTTTACACGGTCAGCACCACTCCCTGAAGGGTGCCTTCTGAGACAGCCTGCCTGTGTGCCGATACTGGGCTGAGCTAGACAGTAGTCTCATGCGCCCAGCCTGCACATGCATGCGCTCACATGTTCACCTGTAACCAGCCCAGAGCCTCTTGCGCAGCTGCGCAGCAGCAGACCCTATCTTAAAAGTCTGACGCTGGCTGCTAGCACTCTCGGTCCACTTTTACAGAATTTACCATGAGTGAGACTCCGTGAGAGACACTCACAATAAAAGTCCAAAAGCAAAATATACAGGAGGGTTAAATGGGTGAATCCATTTGCTACAGGAGGCAAGCCCTAACGCCCTGATGGGAGCCAGCACTGCCAGGTCGCCTCTTCAAATTAAAAACACTTGACAACCATACCAATTTATTAGGCTACCACTTTTTTTGGAATTCCTACCATCTAAGGATTTCAGATTGAAATCTAGAGCCTTTTTATGAGGCCAATGAGAGGATCGCACACTTCGGCTCTGTTTGTGAAGACTTGTGGGTGCGTCTAGTAACTAAATGAGGTTTGAAACTTGGAAAAATCTCTCAAACATGATGTGCTAGAAACAAAACAGATTTTCTTATATTATTGAATGCAGCCAATAGATGACTGTCATATGCTTGAATCAGTCAAGTGTAAATACAAGTGCGTGTAGTGGTGGCGGGGGTATAGAGCGGCAATGGCTCGGTCAAGGAATGAAGAGTCTCTGAAATGCAGGCACTTGGCCACTTCCCTCTGCTCTCTAGGTTAACTGCTTGGACCCTAGGCTGGAGTGGAGTAATTAATGTTGTAAGCCTGTATCCACTTCCCTGGTAGGTGGATACAGCATAACATGCCTGTTAGAACCGGGGTCGCCGATTCCGACGCAGTAGCTTGGCGCGAGGTAGGAAGGCACCCGAAGGCAATGTGTTAAGCACTTGTGCAGCACACACTCACACTGACTCAGGAATGCGCACACAATAAGGGAGGACACCACACCAGGCTTTGATGTAAAACCAAGATCCTTTATCTCATTTAAATTAGCAGTTGATAAGGCAGATAATCTTAGGCAACATTTCATTTCATTGTAGCTTCATAAACTAGTGCGTAAATTTCATTCAAGCACATTAGAACGTCACGCCATTAAAAAGGCAGTATCAATAACCTCCTAGAAAAGCAGGTAACACTGTAGGTCATAGACTGTAGGTCAACACATAGACTTCAACACAGTTGGCGACATGCAATTAGCTAGACATTAGATGCACATTACACTGATGATGAAGAACCTGTATCAACCTGTATCAACCTAGGCGCAACCACATTCAGTACAGTGGGCGTCGCAAAGCAGGTAGGCCTACAACATAAGAACACTTTAACTCTTGGCAGGTGAACACTTCAGCTCAATTCAGGTAAGCACCTTTACACTAGGCGAACACATTTCATTACTAAGGATATAAATCAGGCCTAACCATTAATTAAAGCAGGCATAATAATCAGGCTGGTAAATAGCTTAGGGAACCCCTCCACATGTCCCTCTCTCTGGGGCTTCCCTGTTGATTCGGGCTTCTGTGGCTCTCAAGGGCTACTTAGGGGTTAATTCAGGCCAGGCCCACTCCTCTCCGGGCCTCGCCTCTTCTCGTGTACAAAGTTAATCCGGGTTTCCCCCTTGTGTGGCAATGAGGAGGTGGCCCCCGGCCCCCAGTGGCGACTCTACATGCCCTAGGGGCCTCCCGGGCTCACCTGCGGGGATTTCGGTGGTCGCTCGCCTGAGCGGCTGGTTTCTCCCCGGGCCGGCCCGTGTTCTGTCGGGCGGGGCCCGGACTGGGGCCGATAGGCCTTCTGGCGGTGATCACGGATCGTCGGGGGCCGGTAATGCTCTTCTCCGGTCCCCGTAGCCAGCGTTATGATGCGGGGAAGGGAGCGGGAGCAGGCTGTCCTCTCCGGCCGGCTTCCCACCTCCCTCTGCTCACCGAGACTCCTCTCCGGCTTCCATAGGCGCTGGGGGCGCGGCGGGAGTCGGCAGCCAATCACTGCGCGGCCTTCCCGGGGGCGCGGCCGATGACGCGGTCGGCGTCCCCGGTCGCTCGGCAACGGCGTCGGCAAGGCCGGAGGCCTCTCTCCCTCACCTGGGCCGCGGTGGTGATCTCCAGGCCGCAACTTCTTCCTCAGAGGGCTCCCGGGCCCGGCGGTGATCTTGTGGGCAGCTTCTGGATCTTCGGTGAGGGCGCGGACGGCGCGCCTCACCACCAAGGCCTCGGGGAGGCCACGCCCACCTCCGCAGCTCTTCACACGCGGCGACGGCCGCAATGGCAGTTTCCAGCCCCGAGGTCAGTGGCTTGATGGGGCGATTCCTCCCACGTGGAGGCACAGCGCGGGAGCGCGCTTGAAACAGGCTAGCAGGGGGGGGCAGTTACAACAGTGCTTTGGGCAGCCCTGCAGCAGGGCAGCACTGCGACAGCTAGTAGTGGATTGGGGTGAAGGTTTAGCGCTTCAGGGCCCGGCGCTTTACCTGGTGATCCCCAGTTTGGCAGTTCAGGTTTCTGACCTTGCTGTTTGGTCAGGGTTGCAGTTTCAGGTTGCTTGCGGTAGTTCTTCTGTGGTTGCTTCTTTGGTTTTCTCCTTATGGGGAAGGGAATGAGTTGGTGGTACTTGGGGTGCTGGATGGTACTTCCAAGCACGCTGAAGATGGTTCCCTGGGTCCCATCACACTGGGCAAGGTCAGTGGGTGGCGGGCGTTCCTCCGCGATCTTACTACAGCAGTGCCTAAGCCTTGTCAGTAGCAGTAGTGTAGGTCTCCCCCCTAGGCCCTAAAGCTTGTACTCCGGCAGAGGTTCTCCCAGGATCAGTGGTGCCCCAACTGACTAAAATTTCCCTCCAAACCTCTTATACCCCTAGGTCAGGTGACCCTCCTAAACGCGGCAAAACATAACTCCTCCCCAAGCTGGAAGGTTCTAGAAGCTTCCCTCATGTCTGGCCATGAGGCCCAGAGGCGGGGACGGCATGGATACTGTATCATTATGTCCCAGCCTGATCCTGACTACTAGTATGTGTATGCAAAGGCCACTCCGCAGTAGCAGGGGCCTGTGGCAGCCATCTTAATAGGAGAGAGCACCTGCACCTCAGCACTGTTTGGCAGTGGTAAGGCGCCCAGAGACCTAGGTCCAACAAAAATGTAGTGGCAAAAAATGAGGCGCAAAGAGAAAAAAACTGGGTAAGACCACCCTAGGGCTGACAGGTCTAACACGCGTCCCCCCCAGCCGAAAGTGGGGAGAGCTTCCCAACCTCTAGGGAGTTCTCATCGCTAAGGCGGAAAAACCGGGAGAGACCGTCAGCGTTGGCGTGGTCTACTCCGGGTCGATGTTCCACCCGAAAGTCCATCCCCTGGAGGGAAATGGACCACCTCAACAATTTGGGGTTTTCGCCTCTCATCTGCATGAGCCAGCGAAGGGGTCGGTGGTCGGTCTGAATAAGGAAGTGAGAGCCAAAGAGGTATGGCCTCAGCTTCTTCAAAGCCCAAACCACAGCGAAGGCTTCTCGCTCTATCGTACTCCACCGCTGTTCCTGGGGGAGTAGCCTTCGAGGAATAAAGGCCACTGGCTGGTCCTGGCCGTCATTGTTAAGTTGAGAGAGCACAGCTCCAATGCCATGCTCAGAGGCGTCTGTCTGCACGATGAATTCTCTTCCAAAGTCTAGAGTCCTAAGCACCGGAGCGGTGCACATCGCGTGCTTCAGAGTGTCAAACGCTTCTTGACAGGCAGCCGTCCAGATGACCTTGCGTGGCTGCTTCTTTGAGGTTAATTCCGTCAGGGGGGCTACGATGGTCCCATAGTCCTTGACAAACCGGCGGTAGTAACCCGTGAGGCCAAGGAAGGCCCGGACCTCCGTTTGGGTTTTGGGGGGCTCCCAGGCCAAGATGGTCTCGATTTTGGCCTGGAGGGGTTGCACCTTACCCCCGCCCACCAGGTGTCCCAGGTAGACGACAGATCCCTGTCCAATCTGGCACTTGCTGGCCTTGATGGTCAGCCTAGCCCGCTGTAGGGCCTGCAGCACCTTCTGGAGATGCTCCAGATGGTCCTCCCAGCTGCTGCTGAAGACAGCTATGTCATCCAGGTAGGCAGCAGAGAAGGCCTCTAGGCCAGAGAGTACCTGGTTAACCAACCGCTGGAAAGTGGCCGGAGCATTTTTCTGCCCGAAGGGCATCACCCGAAATTGAAAGTGGCCCTCGGGGTGGAGAATGCAGTCTTCTCCTTTGCTCCGTCCGCCATGGCAATCTGCCAATATCCTGACGTCTGGTCGATGGTACTCAGATACCGAGCTGCTCCCAGTCGGTCAATGAGCTCATCCGCCCGAGGGATCGGGTGAGCATCGGTCTTGGTCACTGAGTTCAGACCACGGTAATCCACACAGAACCGAAGTTCTGGTGTGGTGCCCGGTGGGGCTGCTTTCGGCACCAACACCACCGGACTAGCCCTAGGGCTGCTGGAAGGCTCAATCACCCCCAGCTCCAACATTTTGGTCACCTCACTCTGGATGCTGGTTCTTACTTTGTCGGACAGCCGCTAAGACTTGGTTTTCACTGGCGGGCTGTCCCCTGTGTCCACATCATGGGTACACAGGTGCGTGATTCCAGGCGTGAGGGAGAACAACGAGGCGTACTGCTCCAATACCCGGCAGCAGTTCCTCTGTTGCTCCAAGGTCAAGGATGGGGAGAGGACCACTCCCTCCACCGATCCATCGTTCTCTTTGGCCGCCAGAAGGTCCGGAAGAGGCTCGCTCTCCTCCTCTTCACTCCCATCCGTCACCATCAGGAGAGTAAGTTCTGACCGCTCCTGGTGTGGCTTAAGGCGGTTGATGTGGAACACCCTGTGGGGTTGTCGGGGGGTCTTGAGGTCTACTACATAAGTGGTCTGGCCTCTTCTCTCCAAAATTTCGTACGGTCCAGTCCACCGGTCCTGGAGGGCACTAAGCTCTCCGGGCTCCATGACCCACACCTTCTGTCCAGCATCCAACTCCACCGTCCGAGCATTCCGGTCGTACCATTCCTTCATGACGGCTTGACTAGCCTCCAGATTGTCTGAGGCTTCCTACCACAGCTTGGCCATCTGGCTGCGGAACGCCAGCATGTAGCTGACCACATCACAAGGGAGCTTCTTAGAAGACTTCTCCCATCCCTCCTTCACGAGACTGAGGGGCCCCCTAACGGGGTGGCCATAGAGCAGCTCAAAGGGAGTGAAACCGACCCCCTTCTGCGGCACCTCTCGGTAGGAGAAGAGCAGACAGGGTAAGAGGACGTCCCACTTCCGTCTCAAGTCCTCGGGTAGGCTTCGGATCATCCCCTTCAGGGTCTTATTGAAACGCTCCACGAGCCCGTTAGTCTGGGGGTGGTAAGGAGTGGAGAACCTGTAGGTCACTCCACACTCCTTCCACATGGCCTGCATGTAGGCCGACATGAAATTCGTGCCCCTATCTGACACCACGACCTTGGGAAATCCCACTCTGGTAAAAATCCCCATCAAGGCCCGCGCCACCACAGGTGCGGTGATGGTCCTCCGAGGGATTGCCTCCGGGTACCGGGTGGCGTGGTCCACCAACACCAAGATGAACCTATGTCCCGAAGAAGTCGGTGGGTCCATGGGCCCGACAATGTCAATTCCTACCCGCTCAAAAGGGGTACCGACAACCGGGAGCGGTTCCAGAGGGACCTTCAACTTAGTCCCAGTCTTGCCACTCGCCTGACAAGTCACACAGGTCTTACAGAAGGTGTCAGAGTTAACTCTCATCCTGGGCCAATAAAAATGTGGGACCAATCGGGCAAACGTCTTGTCCTGGCCCAGGTGTCCTGCCAGTGGTATCTCATGTGCCAATTCCAGCAGGAAGGCTCGGTAGCATTGGGGGACCACTAAGGCCCTTGATGACCCATGCACCGGAGCCTTAGGCTCACTGTAGAGGAGACCATCTTCCCAGGAGACATGATAATTACTGGTCTCTTTACCAGTTGCTTGGGCTTCGGCCTGCTGCCGCATGCCTTCAAGCGTTGGGCACTCTCTCTACGCCCGACAGAATTCCTCCCGGGTAGGCCCTCCTTCCACCAGCCACTCTGCAGGGGTCGGCAAGTCCCCCACGGGAACGATATCCACCTCAGCGGACTCCGGGGTCACCTCCGCGGGCTCCCCATCCATCTCGCATGGTGCATCCTCAAGGATGTCATCTTGTCCGGCAGTGGGCTGGGCCATTGTTTCAGGCTCCAACCCGGGTTGAGTTCCTTGCCGGGCAGCCATGGACCGCGTGACCACGCAAGTCCACCCTGGTAATCCCAGCATCTCAGCGTGGGCGTTGAACTCCACCTCCTTCCAGGCGGTATGTTCCAAGTCGTTCCCGAGCAGACAGTCAACTGGCATAGCAGGGCTCACCGCAACTCTCAACAGGCCTGAGACTCCTCCCCACTCAAAGGGAACTTGGGCCACAGGGTAATGACCCAGGCTATTATCAGCCATGACAACCGGGTGGAATACTTCAGGAATCACCTGCTCTGGGGACACCAGCTGACGTCTTACCATCGTCATGCTGGCACCTGTGTCCCTCAGAGCCTCCACCTCCTCCCCTTTCACCAGGACCCTCTGCCGGTACTTGGCAGTGTTCGAGGGTACCTGAACCTGTGGGATCATCTCTCTATCCCCCAGGGAAACTAAGGTCAAGCCTGTCCACTCACCTCCCCTACCTAGGGACAACTCCTCCCCAAGCGCTACACTGGCCACCCTGGGGCTCTTAACTCCTGTGGGGGCTGGGGTCCTCTTGCGACACTGGGGATCCCCCTTGTAGTGTCCAACCTCCCCGCACTCGTAGCACCGGACAGTTCTGGGCTGCTGACTCCTGTCAGGGTAAGTGGGTTTCTGGAATCCAGATTGGGATGGGGAACCTACCCCTCTCCCAGGCGGTCTATTTTGGGGGCCTTTAAAGAACTCCTTCTTTTCTCTCCCCCTCTCTCTTCTGGGGAAAACTCTGTCCACCTTTCGGGGGTCTCCCCGGATCCCTTGTGGGACACCCGAGTGCTAACCCAGGTGTCTGCCTCCTCCGCAAGTTCCCGAGGATCGGTCAGCTTGCGGTCCACCAGGTGTTGGCGCAGCTCTGGAAAACTTTTATCTAGAAGGTGCTCCCTTAAACATAGGTTGTACAGCCCTTCATAGTCACTCACTTTGCTGCCACGCACCCAACCCTCCAATGCCTTCCGGGCATAATCAAAAAATCCACCCAGTTCTGTGTGGGAAGCTTGTGGCTGTTGCGGAACTTTTGGCGATACTTTTCTGGGGTGAGGCCAAACTTTTTAAGCAGGGCCTCCTTCATGACAGGGTAATTTGTCTGATCACCTTTGTCTAAAGTCAAGAGTGTGTCCCTTGCCAACGGAGGTATGTACTTGTACAGGCCTCCCCCAGTACTTCTCAGGCACCCCATGGGCCACCAAAGACACCTCATATGCCGCCAACCACTTATCAATGTCATCCCCTACACTGAAACTGGCCATCACCTCCTTAGGTAGGTAAAACTTAGGCTCTCGTGGAACCTCAGCGGGTACGCTGCCACCATTCAAGTTGCCCTGCGTCCCTATCTGCAATGCTCGGAGCTCTAGTTCTTTCAGGCTAAGCTCATGTATAAGCTTCCTTTCTTCCATGGCTAGCCTTGCCTGTTCTCGCTCCTTGTCCATCCTAGCAAGTTCTAACTTCAATTGCCTCTCCTCCCTCCTGTCCTCAAATTCCTCTGCAGACAAACTCCCCCCTGACGCACTACTGCCTGCCCTGGAACGTCTTCCTGGCAACACATTCTCGCTAACGTCAATGCGCAGTAGGTCCAGTTCTCCTGGGTCGTCTGTCTCCCCCTGCTCCTCGTCCACTCTTTCCCCCCCCCCCCCCCCGGGTGGGCCATTACCCATGCCCTCAAAGCTTTCTGAAGCTCCTCTTTCCTGGCGCCTCGCTTGACGGACACCCCCTTCTCTAGACAGAACTCCTTGAGCTGCGCCACCGTATACCTTTTTAGGTTGGCCAACTCAAACTCCATCCTGCTAGGTGGGGCCCCAGACAATTTAGAGAAGGGGTTCTAGACTGTAGGTAGCAGGTCTAACGCAGGAATGTACACAATCAGGCAATCACAAAAGAATTCTTAGCACTTGCATTTAAATAGGTGTCTAATTGCGGCGCACACTGAGTCCCTGTAGGGTGCTGCACAAGCACAAGTCCTTATCCCACCGCTGAACACCAATGTTAGAACCGGGGTCGCCGATTCCGACGCGGTAGCTTGGCGCGAGGTAGGAAGGCACCCGAAGGCAATGTGTTAAGCACTTGTGCAGCACACACTCACACTGACTCAGGAATGCGCACACAATAAGGGAGGACACCACACCAGGCTTTGATGTAAAACCAAGATCCTTTATCTCATTTAAATTAGCAGTTGATAAGGCAGATAATCTTAGGCAACATTTCATTTCATTGTAGCTTCATAAACTAGTGCGTACATTTCATTCAAGCACATTAGAACAGTAGAACGTCACGCCATTAAAAAGGCAGTATCAATAACCTCCTAGAAAAGCAGGTAACACTGTAGGTCATAGACTGTAGGTCAACACATAAACTTCAACACAGTTGGCGACATGCAATTAGCTAGACATTAGATGCACATTACACTGTAGATGATGAAGAACCTGTATCAACCTAGGCGCAACCACATTCAGTACAGTGGGCGTCGCAAAGCAGGTAGGCCTACAACATAAGAACACTTTAACTCTTGGCAGGTGAACACTTCAGCTCAATTCAGGTAAGCACCTTTACACTAGGCGAACACATTTCATTACTAAGGATATAAATCAGGCCTAACCATTAATTAAAGCAGGCATAATAATCAGGCTGGTAAATAGCTTAGGGAACCCCTCCACATGTCCCTCTCTCTGGGGCTTCCCTGTTGATTCGGGCTTCTGTGGCTCTCAAGGGCTACTTAGGGGTTAATTCAGGCCAGGCCCACTCCTCTCCGGGCCTCGCCTCTTCTCGTGTACAAAGTTAATCCGGGTTTCCCCCTTGTGTGGCAATGAGGAGGTGGCCCCCGGCCCCCAGTGGCGACTCTACATGCCCTAGGGGCCTCCCGGGCTCACCTGCGGGGATTTCGGTGGTCGCTCGCCTGAGCGGCTGGTTTCTCCCCGGGCCGGCCCGTGTTCTGTTGGGCGGGGCCCGGACTGGGGCCGATAGGCCTTCTGGCGGTGATTGCGGGTCGTCGGGGGCCGGTAATGCTCTTCTCCGGTCCCCGTAGCCAGCGTTATGATGCGGGGAAGGGAGCGGGAGCAGGCAGTCCTCTCCGGCCGGCTTCCCGCCTCCCTCTGCTCACCGGGACTCTTCTCCGGCTTCCGTAGGCGCTGGGGGCGCGGCGGGAGTCGGCAGCCAATCACTGCGTGGCCTTCCCGGGGGCGCGGCCGATGACGCGGTCGGCGTCCCCGGTCGCTCGGCAACGGCGTCGGCGGGGCCGGAGGCCTCTCTCCCTCACATGGGCCGCGGCGGTGATCTCCAGGCCGCAACTTCTTCCTCGAGGGCTCCTGGGCCCGGCGGTGATCTTGTGGGCAGCTTCTGGATCTTCGGTGAGGGCGCGGACGGCGCGCCTCACCACCAAGGCCTCGGGGAGGCCACGCCCACCTCCGCAGCTCTTCACACGCGGCGACGGCCGCAATGGCAGTTTCCAGCCCCGAGGTCAGTGGCTTGATGGGGCGATTCCTCCCACGTGGAGGCACAGCGCGGGAGCCGCTTGAAACAGGCTAGCAGGGAGGGCAGTTACAACAGTGCTTTGGGCAGCCCTGCAGCAGGGCAGCACTACGACAGCTAGTAGTGGATTGGGGTGAAGGTTTAGCGCTTCAGGGCACGGCACTTTACCTGGTGATCACCAGATTGGCAGTTCAGGTTTCTGACCTTGCTGTTTGGTCAGGGTTGCAGTTTCAGGTTGCTTGCGGTAATTCTTCTGAGGTTGCTTCTTTGGTTTTCTCCTTATGGGGAAGGGAATGAGTTGGTGGTACTTGGGGTGCTGGATGGTACTTCCAAGCACGCTGAAGATGGTTCCCTGGGTCCCCTCACACTGGGCAAGGTCAGTGGGTGGCGGGCGTTCCTCAGCTATCTTACTACAGCAGTGCCTAAGCCTTGTCAGTAGCAGTAGTGTAGGTCTCCCCCCTAGGCCCTAAAGCCTGTACTCCGGCAGAGGTTCTCCCAGGATCAGTGGTGCCCCAACTGACTAAAAGATTTCCCTCCAAACCTCTTATACCCCTAGGTCAGGTGACCCTCCTAAAGGTGGCAAAACATAACTCCTCCCCAAGCTGGAAGGTTCTAGAAGCTTCCCTCATGTCTGGCCATGAGGCCCAGAGGCGGGGACGGCATGGATACTGTATCATTATGTCCCAGCCTGATCCTGACTACTAGTATGTGTATGCAAAGGCCACTCCGCAGTAGCAGGGGCCTGTGGCAGCCATCTTAATAGGAGAGAGCACCTGCACCTCAGCACTGTTTGGCAGTGGTAAGGCGCCCAGAGACCTAGGTCCAACAAAAATGTAATGGCAAAAAATGAGGCGCAAAGAGAAAAAAACGGGGTAAGACCACCCTAGGGCTGACAGGTCTAACAATGCCATTCTCATCTTTTGCAATGGGTAACTACTTTCCCAGCTGCCAGGAAGTAGAAGTGCTTTGCATGTTCTAAATGAATGGCAGTTTAGTCACAAATACATGTGTGGGAAAAAAAATGTGAAGAAATTTGGCTGAGCTACAACATTATCTACACCATCTCACACAGCGCTTGAATTGCATTACAGTTTTTTGACAGTGCGAGTAATGAAGTAGTGACTACATATATCTCCAAGTTGAACAAACATTGGCAGAGCCAAAGGGTCTCAACCATGATGTACACCAGCTCAGCTAAAATTTAGTGGCTAGGAATGGGGTAGCATGTCTTAGAGCGGAGTGCAGTAGAGCGGAAAGGTGTGTGTATGGGGTAGTAAGCACTATATAAATGAAATACAATACTGTGTGTGTGTATATATGTATGTGTATGTATGTATGTGTGTGTGTGTGTGTGTGTATGTGTGTGTATGTATATATATATATGTATATATATGTATATATATATATATATATATATATATATATATACACACACACACTCTTTACGATTGCCTTTGCATGAGGCCTCACTAGTTTTATCTGGGGCCTTATTTGTGTCTCCCTCCCAAAAAATCCACTTCCAGAGACCCCCACTGGGCGTGACACATAGTGCAGTGCTAAGAGTGTACATGCCTGCATTACATAATGATTTATCTAGTGCAGTGTTTAAAGCCTATTTGTCGGGCTTGACTACATATGTGATACCAGTTCACTGTTATTTACACGATGTATGTGTGCCTCACTGCCCTAAACTCACAATGTCTTTTTTTATAGACTGTGTACCACTTTATATAAATGTCCAGTATTTGTAAAGCGCGAACAATTACCCGAGGGTGTCAAGGCGCTGGGGGCCGTCAGGAAGATTAAGCAAGCTATTGCCCAGAGTCACATGGTGCTGGGCTGATCTGCCGCCGGCGCCAGGGATCGAACCGTGAGCCCCCGGGTTCTGGAGTCAGCTGCCCTGACACATGTGATACCAGTTCACTATTATTTACACAATGTCTGTGTGCCTCGCTGCTCTAAACTCACAATGTCTTTTTTATAGACTGTGTACCACTTTATATAACACGTTATACAAATAGTGCCCTATTTAAAATCTTGGTCTGACACAAATATTGCAGTTATTACAGCAGGTATGTGTCTTGCTTCACTAGACACATGATGCAGGCAACCGTTTGTGTGTCTTGCTGCACCATGTACATTTTACCAATGTAATTTTTTTACAGAATGTGTCAAGCTGAATTAAACATATAATTCAAATAGTGCACTGTTTACCGTTACACAAATAATGCAGTGTTTACAGTTTGTATGTGTGTGGTTGCACTATGTACATCTTCCTTCTTTGGAGTTTGTGTTTAGCTGCTTTTGGGTAATTATACACGTAGTGCTGTATTTATAGGAAATGTATGGGTATATGGCTGTCCTAGGCGAATGACTATATGATGCTTATAATGCACCTTATTATGATGAAAACACAGAGGGACCTATTGACTTTTGTCCGTGCCCAGCCTTTTAATGCAAATGTAACACAGTGACGGGCACAAGTTCAGTGTGTAATGTGAAAAGTCTACAGTCACTATTTTAGAAGATGTGTGCCTTGCTGAAGTGACACGAGAAATTGTGAATTGTGTCTGAGAGCAAAGGAACGTTCCCTGTTTGTGCGCCTTGAAATGCCAAGATAGGCGGAGCTGGGCACTACACAGGGCAGGCTATACGAGCCCAGGAGCCCAATCTGCCGTTAGTATTTGCATCCAGTGCCATAGTACAATGCCAGGGCAGAGGCCGATAAAGTGAGGGCATTGCCAGCTTTGAGGTTGTCACAACAGCACCCTCAGTGACTAGCGTCGCACAGGATGAGGATCCAATCTCATTAGCTTGGAATCGGCAGGGAATCGGGACTCCTTGTTAAGGCCACAAAATGCATATACATAGCTGCCAAGGTTTCAGATTGCCATGTGTGACATTTTCATAATTTCACTGTAATTATGAGTGACATTTCAACAATTATGTGTGACATTTTCTCGCAAACAAAATCAAGCAATGAAGATGAGGGAAACATTTAAATATAAGAAATTACATCCTTTTGAGGAACGAGAAACTCCTATCTTAAAACTGTTGTAAAGCAACAGAAATGGAAGGGCACTAACCTAGTAAAAAGCAGTTAGTCACAGCTAATCCTCGTGAAAAAATACAGTTTTGCAAACATGCGTGGGTCATGTAAGTTTACAGCTACTGTAAAAGGCTGTAGTTTTACGTTCCGCTCTGACAAAGAAATGTGTCCGGGCGCTTTGAAAATCCAAGTTTTGCTTAGAATACAACGCTTTTCCAGCTGAGAGCACTTGAATGAGGCCTGCAGACCTTTGCCCCAGACTCCTCTCAGGCGGGGTGAGGAGAGAGTGGCCCATTAGGCCGAAGCTGGCACCCCGTCAGCAAGAAGGTGAGTGATGACTTCTTCCACCTGGGTTTGTTTACAGTCCAGGCTGCCCCAGAGTTGCCCTGAGAGGCCAACAGCCTGCCCTCTGGAAACTGAGCAATGCAGGCGAATGTGTCCCAGTTGGGCTGGCGAGCTGTCGCGAGCCCCTGCTTGGCCTAAACCGCCCTGCCTTCCTTTTTGGAGCCTGGCTGCAGGTGCAGAGTTTCCACTTTCGGAGTACAGTGGGGCTCCCTCGCTTCACTGCCTTGTGGTACCAGGCCCTGCCAGTGAGGGTCATGGCAGCGCTGGCTGCCTTTTCCCTCTGCCTGCTCCAAATCGTCACGTTTAAAAAAACAAAACAAAAAAACACAGCAGTGCAGCATGGCACAACGGCAATCTTCGCCTATAATTAACTGAATTATCTGCAAGCAAGCAGGTGCGAGGTGTGCCTATAATCAGCTGTGAAACAGTCAGGCGCGTAATTAAAGAGGAATGTATTGTGCCACACGGGCTCTGCGTGCTAGCTCATTCGACCGTAAAACTCTAAAATCATGATACCTGGGCTACGCTGGGCACTTCCTGCGTCGAGGGCCAGCGAGAGGCAGTGCTGGCCGGCCTCCAACAACCCAACTCGGACCCCGCTCGCAGCATTGAGCAACGCAGGCCGCCGGGCATGAGGTCGCGGCTCAGCTACATAGCTGCTGCACAGTCCGGAAAGTTTTCTGGGCACTGCAAACCACTCCGGTTCGTGTTTCAATCTCAGCAGCCTAAATGTTTGCCGCCAGCTGAGGATGCAAACTTCTAATTCAACTGCGGCGGGCGGGCAACTGCAGCAGGACCCACCGCGTATCACACTGGGCACTCGCCGACTCCTCCCACATGATCAATGAATTGGTAATGCCGCGGCCGCGCGGTGAACCCAATCCTAATGAGCTCTGTTACATTGTAAATAGTAGCAGCTTCCCTCGAGCTCAGGCAGCCCCCAAGCCTGTCGGGAACAGCATAGAGCGAGCGCTGCCGCTCTGCACTTTGTTCACAGTAAAAAATGGTGGGCTAGCAGCCAGCGTTCTGGGCGCTTCACAGCCCAGGAGGCGCTACAAATGCGTGACTTTGCATTTCAGTGCGGTGATGCGGATCACCACACTGAAATGCGGCAGTGTCACTCCTGATGCGTGATACTTGGCAGGGCTGCATATACGACGTGCAGGCTCTTGGGAAAAGAGCGTTCACTGGGTCGATGCTCCCGCTGCAGAGAGCAGTCTGTAACCTCTCTATCATAGTTTCGAGGCCCCGTCAGGGCCCAGCGAAACCTTGTATGCTTCCGAGCTTTGCAAAATGCGTCCCAGAGGCATCTGTTGTTACAGTACTTGGGTATGTATCTTAGGGCCTGCCTGTTAAATGAAACCAGAAAATAAAGCGCTATCATGGTAGTCATAGCCCTTTTTTAAAGCCATGTTGCACAGGTGTGAAGAGCGTGGGGGAGGGAGGGTAAGCAACACGAGGGAGGCGCAGGGGAGGAGGGAGAAAGTACCAGATGGGGGCAGCAACACAGAGAAGGGATGGGTAGGAGTAGAAAGAAGAAATAGTACCTCAGTCACGTCGGGAGCAGCAGACGGGCACTGATTACGATGAATCGATCTGTGCGTGGTCCCTGCTCCACGGAATGGAATGGAAGGTTTGCTTGGATTGCGCTGGCCAATTAGGAGGATGCAGAGAAGAGTGGCACTGAAGCCAACAAATACTAAGCAACGGGCGGGCTCCCAGCCCTTTATTGTAAACAATGTCTCGCAAGCGAGAGCGCATGCAGTGCATGTTCTATTGTAGGCTCAATCAAACAAGCATTGGCATAGCCAATAGGTCTCGCCTTTAGGACCTTGTGTTTAGCCAGAACTTTTGGCTATGTTGCAGAGCATTGTGGCTGCTGTGCATCATGTTGAAAAGTTATAATAAAAAGTGTTAAGCATTTTTGTTACTTTTATACAAACCAAGACAACATTATATACAACTGAACAACCTGATTAAAAAAAGATTTTAACATAAATTTCTTCTAGTTTTTTTGTACTTGCACTGCTGGCAACTTGTTGCATTGAGTAGAGTGTAATTATGTGGCGTGTAATTATGTGGTACTGAGTAGTATGTGGAGTGTATTTATGTTGCATTGAGTACAGTGTAATTATGTGGCGTGTAACTATGTCGCACTTAGTGGTATTTTGTGGAGTGTATTTATGTTGCATTTAGTGTAATTATGTGGCGTGTAATTATGTGGCACAGTGGTATTATGTGGAGTGTATTTATGTTGCATTGAATAGTGTAATTATGTGACGTGTAATTATGTGGTACTGAGTGGTATGTGGAGTGTATTCATGTTGCATTGAGTAGAGTGTAATTATGTGACGTGTAATTATGTGGTACTGAGTGGTATGTTGAGTCTATTTATGTTGCATTGAGTAGAGTGTAATTATGTGGCGTGTAACTGTCACACTGAGTGGTATTATGTGGAGTGTATTTGTTGCTTTGAGTAGAGTGTAATTATGTGGTACTGAGTGGTATTATGTGGAGTGTATTTATGTTGCATTGAGTAGAGTGTAATTATGTGGTGTGTAATTATGTGGCACAGTGGTATTATGTGGAGTGTATTTATGTTGCATTGAGTAGAGTGTAATTATGTGACGTGTAATTATGTGGTACTGAGTGGTATTATGTGGAGTGTATATGTTGCATTGAGTAGAGTGTAATTATGTGGTACTGAGTGGTATTATGTGGTGTATTTATGTTGCATTGAGTAGAGTGTAATTATGTGGCGTGTAATTATGTGGCACAGTGTTATGTGGAGTGTATTTACGTTTCATTGAATAGTGTAATTGTGACTTCTAATTATGTGGTACTGAGTGGTATTAGATGGAGTGTATTTATGTTGCATTGAGTAGAGTGTAATTATGTGGCGTGTAACTGTCACACTGAGTGGTATTATGTGGAGTGTATTTGTTGCTTTGAGTAGAGTGTAATTATGTGGTACTGAGTGGTATTATGTGGAGTGTATTTATGTTGCATTGAGTACAGTGTAATTATGTGGTGTGTAACTATGTCGCACTTAGTGGTATTTTGTGGAGTGTATTTATGTTGCATTGAGTAGTGTAATTATGTGGCGTGTAATTATGTGGCACAGTGGTATTATGTGGAGTGTATTTATGTTGCATTGAGTAGAGTGTAATTATGTGACGTGTAATTATGTGGTACTGAGTGGTATTATGTGGAGTGTATATGTTGCATTGAGTAGAGTGTAATTATGTGGCGTGTAACTGTCACACTGAGTGGTATTATGTGGAGTGTATATGTTGCATTGAGTAGAGTGTAATTATGTGGTACTGAGTGGTATTATGTGGTGTATTTATGTTGCATTGAGTAGAGTGTAATTATGTGGCGTGTAATTATGTGGCACAGTGTTATGTGGAGTGTATTTACGTTTCATTGAATAGTGTAATTGTGACTTCTAATTATGTGGTACTGAGTGGTATTAGATGGAGTGTATTTATGTTGCATTGAGTAGAGTGTAATTATGTGGTGTGTAATTATGTGGCACAGTGGTATTATGTGGAGTGTATTTATGTTGCATTGAGTAGAGTGTAATTATGTGACGTGTAATTATGTGGTACTGAGTGGTATTATGTGGAGTGTATATGTTGCATTGAGTAGAGTGTAATTATGTGGTACTGAGTGGTATTATGTGGTGTATTTATGTTGCATTGAGTAGAGTGTAATTATGTGGCGTGTAATTATGTGGCACAGTGTTATGTGGAGTGTATTTACGTTTCATTGAATAGTGTAATTGTGACTTCTAATTATGTGGTACTGAGTGGTATTAGATGGAGTGTATTTATGTTGCATTGAGTAGAGTGTAATTATGTGGCGTGTAATTATGTGGCACTGAGTGGTATTATGTGGAGTGTATTTATGTTGCATTGAGTAGAGTGTAATTATGTGGCGTGTAATTATGTGGTACTGAGTGGTATGTGAGTGTATTTATGTTGCATTGAGTAGAGTGTAATTATGTGGCACTGAGTGGTATTATTTGGAGTGTATTTATGTTGCATTGAGTAGAGTGTAATTATGTGGCGTGTAATTATGTGGAGTGTATTTATGTTGCATTGAGTAGAGTATAATTATGTGATGTGTAATTATGTGGCACAGTGGTATTATGAAAAGTGTATTTATGTTGCAATGAATTGAGTGAAAATATGTGGCGTGTAATTATGTGGCACTGAGTGGTATTATATGGAGTGTATTTATGTTGCATTGAGTAGAGTGTAATTATGTGGCGTGTAATTATGTGCACACAAGGGGCAGTCTGCGGCGGCACAGAGCCCTGTGTTGTCTTATGTTTGCTCCTCCCGCCGATGCCAAGGGCGTGAGAAGGTAAACCTCTTGTGCTATATTTAGGTAATTGTCAGTTCCTGTCGAATCTTTGCCCAACGTGAATGAAGAAGCCTCCCATAGAGCAGCGCATTCACGCTGCGCTAGGCTCGACCTAAAAAGGCAAATGTCTTTTTGTGATTTTGCTGTGCAGCCTTCCTCCTAGTCTGACGGAGGACCGTGCCTGCCACCCCTGAGTGGGCTGGAGGGAGCTCCGGCCCAGTGGCTGTGCTGGACGAAGGCTGTTAGTCAGTCAATGTAGTGTGAGGGGAGCCAGGGAGTGTCGGAGCTCGGTTGATCTCCGCTCAGGGCCACTTCTTATAGTCCGTTTTGGAAGGACGGCCAGGGGCGGCTTCGGGCCAGGGCGTGCCAAATCTCTGGACTGTCAGGGGTACATTACCTAGAATATGGTACAGCTCACGTTACCTGTACATCTCAAGTGTACTGTTCTGGCAATGATTTCTAATAATAACAATAACAACTTAACTTGTTTTATATAGCGCTTCGTGTGCCTCTTCTGTTTCTAAGTGCTGTGAATAATAGATATTACTATTGCGCAATTTATGGACTCTTAGACGGACTGTGTGCGTGTTTGCAAATATGAAAATATGCACAAGATGGAACAGCAAGCACTTTTAATAATAAAATTAGATCCGTGACATTTAGGTACGTGTACCATAAAAAACTTAACTTTTTATTCTGTTCACGGCCTCTGTTTTTAGCTGTAACAACCAGTAAGAAAGGAAAGTTTATGAGGGAAAGGGTGCCTGGAAATGAGATTTCACTGGTCTGCGCTCCTTTTCTGAAATGAAATCCTAGTGTTTGAAATAATATTCATACATGCGGGAAACGCCTCAAATCGAATTGGCGCTTAGATAACAGGGTTGTTATTAAATAATGTAACAATAAGAGTTCAAGCGAAGTGGGAATCGGAAAGGCGACTGCTGGGTATGCTGCCCAATGCCCTCCCAGCCCCTCCCCCAAGGCTCCATGGTAAACACAGATCTCCACAGCAGCCGCTCCACCTCCTGAGCCACCTGGGCGGGACGAGGTCCGGTCCTTGCAGCCTGGAGCAGGTGTTCTGAAGCTGGGAGCGCTCGGCTCGCTGCAGTCACGGGTGCACAATGGACTTGTCGAGGGCTCTTTGAAAAGAAGCCTTAAGGCGCTCTGGAAGTCGGCCGGAGTTGGGGCAGGGTAGGGGGGGCAGTAGTGGAGGGGTAAGAAGCACTCAAGGTGATGGTGTAGCCCACTGTAACCAAGAGAGTGTGGCGGCCGTGAAGAAAGATCAAACACGGCAAAGCTCAGGCTGCTAATTAGCAGCTCAAAACAAATGGTGGGGGCGGGCACAGGAATGCAGAAGCCTCCCTGCGCGCCGATGCTCGCTCCCAAGAGCAAAAGGCCGTGGGAGTGACACATTGGAAAGGAGGTGGGACATGCACCTGCCTTTGGCCATTTGCGTGCTTTCATTATTGAAAGCCACACGCAAAGGCCAATCCAATGTGTCACTGGTGTGTGGGCGGAGTGAGACCCACAAGGAAAAGTTTGGAGTGATCACAAGAAGCCTCCCATAGAGCAGCGCATTCGCGCTGCGCTAGGCTCGACCTAAAAAGGAAGGCTATTGTCAAGATAATGCTATGAGTCTACCCATGCGCTGTTACCAGTTATGTGACAATTCGTTCAATATAATGGGCATGGAATGTCATGGGGAAGCCCCCCTACAACGAACACGCTTTAGGAGTGATATGAGCGCTAGGCAGCAGGATCTTTAGGAATGTAAACCTCTTCTGACCGAAGGTATGGAGGGAGGTGACTGCACCGTGAGTAGAAGGGGCTTCACATGGTACATATGTTTTCAGGGTTCTTGCTTAAGTAGCAGATCAGGTCAATGTTATTGGTTATGCATTCTGGTTCTTGTAGTTATGTGTGTCCTTTCATACATTCAAAGACAAACCAGGCACTGGCAGTTCACCAGCGGCAGACACAATACCAATTGGTCCCCGACTGTCCAAATAGATGAATTCAAAAACTGTTCCCATCAGAAGACGGTTTAAAAAAAAAAAAAAAAAAAAAAAACCTTTCCAACCTGAAAACTAAATCGATAATG
This sequence comes from Calotriton arnoldi, assembly GCA_963921515.1. NCBI lineage: Eukaryota > Metazoa > Chordata > Amphibia > Caudata > Salamandridae > Calotriton > Calotriton arnoldi. The sequence continues at coordinate 732,011 of CAWUFW010005868.1, forward strand.
GAGGATTGCCATCCCTCAGTCAAGGACTTGCAAAACTCCTTACGTGGATCATTCTCTTCCGCTCTTTTTTTGAAAGTATGTTTAAAGGCCACTGATTTCATGTAGTAAAATATTTAAAAACTGTGGTTCCTGAGACTTGTGTTGACCCAGCATTCCTTCAGTGCCTCGTGTTAGCATACAATGTTCTATTAAGCACCCTCTTGTTCAGTGAGGTGAGCGCTTGCTGTTGAGATTTGTGTGCGATTTGCAGGTCGCAGGGTGTAGTTTTGGCAAGAATGAAGCAGTCATTGGTTTTCTGAGGTCGGTAAAAGGATTACCTATTTTCATTGAGTCATATTGCTTATATATAAAAATATTGTAAGTAAAGGGCTGTTGTGAGGGCTAATAGGATCTGTGCACAAACGCTCCCATTTTACATGTTCACGTTTAAGCTTGCCTTCTTTTTAAACTGTGACTTTTAGCACATGTTGCTTTCGTGCAATAATGTACTCAAAGTGTTTTGCTTACAAATACATTTCTTCGTAGACATATCACAACACTGAACAGCTTGTCCAAGAACTAAGTACATTAAGCACACTGCCCTTGTATTTTGTGGTCCGTTAGGAGACAGCTCTGAGTCGGTAGAATAAACATTGACATGGGCATCTGAACTCGGGCACAGTGCGAATGAGTCCAGTTCTTATTATATAAACTGCCCCCAAGCTATTGTTCGAGAGAGGAGCATTTCCGTGGATTATCCTGGTCGTTCACGTGTGTCTGACTTCCAGCCCTGCTGACTTTCATCACTATCCTGCGAGGGGCGGCGGCCTGTTCTACACCAGACTGGTTTCTGGATGAATCCTGAACACACAGGTAAATGGGGAGTTAGGCTTCTCCAAGGTATCTGGCAGAAATGCATTCTCACTATTTTCTCTAGGATAGGTAGCGCAAGTTAGGAGTGCTATTATATGTATTCACATAATCACTGCAATAATTATAATGGTTGAACTAGTCCTCTTTTTCACCATTCTTGTAATGCTGGTTATAATGCTTTGTTTCCTTCTGCTAATAATTGCAGCACATGTATTTTACACAAGAATCCAATTGCTTCAGGAAATGTTTGAAATGCTAATTTGTGGATTTTTTGCGTGTGCCTTTGGGTATGACTGAGATCAACAAAAGGGTACATCGGTTTCCACGATTTCCTTGGGGAAATTAAGGTTTTCATGTTCGGAGGTTGCAGACACCATCCGGTACCCTGTGAGGTTTAGGGGTCCAGATGGCGAACTGTGAGCTAGCCAGGAATCAGGCCAACATATTCTGATGGTATGAGTGGACTAAGTCCCCATAGTTTTGACACATATGTTGTCCAAATGCACAGTCTTCGGAATTAGTAGGAACGCTTTGGATAACAGTACTTTATGAAAATAGATCATTCTGTCTTTATGATATCTGAGGTTCTGGGGCATTTGATAGTTCATTGATAGTTACAGTTGCCCTGCATTTGACTACATCACCATTATCTTCATGACCGCTTTTTTATTTTTCCCTGTATTTTTATTTTTTAAAGAATATATCTACTTTTTGTTCAGGGGCAACAGTGAAGAAAACTGCCCCAGGTATTCTTTGACTTCTGAGCATGGGTGAGACTTCGATACACGGTGACAGAATGTTTTCACGAAAGGCATCTTCCTGTCATCTGTGAGTCATTAAAGGTGGGACTCCCTCTATGGTTAAGACTTGCTGTAATGTGGTCTCTATAAAGTGGGCATGAGATCACATTACCCTCCTAAATGACTAAATCTATGTTGTAAGTAAGCAATAAATGGTTAGTAATGGATTTAGGAGTAAGTGCTTCTGTTTGCTTGAATGCATCGAATTTCCACTCTAAGAATCATGGATGTGTCTCGTTACTTACTGTCTTTAAGAAGCCTTTTCTCCTGCTATGGAGAGGAGAGAGAAACTGTAATTGGGAGAAATGTCTACAAGCTGTGAAGAAAATATGAGCCCCCGATGGTTTAATGAGGTCTATTGGGTGAGGAAATAGCAGCCACGTTCAGCCTGTGTATGCATTCATATAGTTCTTTAATGGTTGGCCTCAGATGAATCTTGTATTCCCCAAATTATGGGACTAGGTCTGTCAAATAGATGCTAGAACACCTTGTGACTGCCAAGTGAAACATCATGTAAAAATACCTGGGATTAAATAAAAAATAGGTCTGCCGGCCAGGTTTTCAAGTTTCATCGACTGTGCTATAAGGTCACATTTAAATAGCAGCTCTGAGGGTACGTCCCAGAGCTCAATAGGCAGACCATTGCCTAGGTGAGGTCCCTGGTTCACAAAGGACTTAATGTCCGAATAACCAGGAAGCTTTTCACAATGAAAAGGTTGAAATCAGTGGACTGAAGTATTTGTGCTGGGGCGTGAGTTGTCATTGTATGGGAGAGGTAGGACTGTGAGGTCACTTGCAGAATTTTGAAGACTAATGTTCAGAGTTTATAGTGTGTCCTGTGATTGGCTGACCACTAATCCTGCCATGTGTCTAGAGAGAACTTGTAAGGTTAATATGTCCTAGTAGTGAGATTTTCAACTTTTTTGAAGGGGAGAAGACTAAACTCCAACATAATGCCAATGACAATTGGTTCTGCTTTTACAGTGGTTTTCATCATTCTAAGCGCCAGGATACCCGTAGGGTGGCAGTTTTTTGCGCTATACAAGTTTGTAATTCAATTCAATTCAATTCAATGCTGGATTTAAACTGCAAACCAGTTTTGTCACTATGAAGTAGATAATCTCTTTTTCTGACGAGTTAAAATTGAGGTCTTCAGGAACCGTTCAGATCTGGGTGTCTGTAAGACAATTATTTTAGTTTGCAGCTGGGCTGTGAAATTAATTGAAAGTAAAACTTGCGTGTCGTTTCAGTAAAGTAATTTTTGGGGGGGAGTTTTATATAGCGCGAACTTGACCCGAAGGTATCGGAGCGCTTTACATGAGCACCATTTGCGTTAGACTAACACATTCATATATTTTTTTGTTTGTTTTTTTTTTGCTAGGCATGGGGCGATTAAGTGACTTGCCCAGAATCGCAGGATGTAGAGCGTCCCTGCCGTGACTCTAACCCGGTTCCCAAGTTTCGAGGTTGACAGATCTAGCCCTTAGGCCACTTCCTCTCCCCCCAAATACTGCAGAGGGATCTGTTGTAAAGGAAGTATAAAGGGGCTTAGTGTTGAACCCTATAAAACTTCCACTCTGGGTGAACTCGGTGGAGATAGGCTATAACCAAGAGACCGTGAAGTGCGATTGGAGAGTATGTTTGGACAGTTTCTTGTGATGAATAGGAAGTTGGCAAGTCTGAGGAAGAAACTTCTCTCCAGTGGGTTTGAAATGTAAGGGACCTGAGACAGGGTAATAGCTAACCCGCGAAAAGGGGTTCAGATTTGGGGGGTTTTCCCAGTAGAGGTCAAATGAGCATGGACATAAAGCAGTGAAGATGCAGGTGTAATGAGCAACTGAAAACAAGGAGACACAAATGGAAATTCTAGTGTGGGGGTAAGTTGTTTATTTGTGAGTAGAAATGAGTCCAATATGGTGCATAATGAGTTAGCAGACCGAAGTACAGGAGTAACAAGATTTAGGGATGAAGGACCCCAGGTTGGCACAGAGTGGGGCAGAAATGGTAGTTCAAAAGAGTGAGTGAGTCTTTGAGGAGCGTTTGGGTAGTTGTATCTAATTGTGTCAACCTTGGATGAGAAGTATTTCACTAATTATTTAGCAGCTAGATTGGATACAGTACTAGGTGAAGGTGTTAGGCAGTGGTTTGCTCAAGTCGTCAATGGACTGAGAGTAGAGTAGAGTATAGAGATCATTGTGAATTTGTTTAACGTAGCTTTGGACCGAGTTTGTTGCTGTTTTCCATATGGAGATTTAAGTATTGCCAAGTGGGATGCGGGTCTTTGGTGCTTTTAGCACTAAAACCCCCAATTTATTCATTTTTGTATATTTTACTGTTTTTATTTGTTAACTATTTTTATAGATCTTGGAAAGCGATTCAAAACAAACGTAGTTTCAAGTTGAGTTTATAAGAGGTGGGTCTTTTTAACTCACTTTATACCGAGAAGTGAATAAAGAAGTCCTTACAAAACGGTTGGTGAGACCGGGTCACTAAATCACCCCGGTGGAGAAGCACGCGTTTGGTGATGGTATACGGGTATAGTAAGATTTGAGGTCCGCAACAAAAGTGGAAGTGTTTACTCCAGCCTCTGCTCTTTAATACTGCTGCTTTGCTGTGGTTGATCAGAGGGCATGACGTGTCTTGGATCCTCCCCAATCCAAAATAAAGTTTAAAAAATCCTCCATCAACACTGTTTCCTTTTCCTCAACCACTTGAACCACCAGAGGAGTGGCAAAAGCTCCACTGCTGCAAGGATCAAACTGGCACATGGGATACTGTGTGTTCATTTGCACCTGTGCTAAAACCACAAACCATGCAGTCAGTCAAGGCTTGTTCTGATGCATGTATGGAGCCAACTCTTGCAGTTGGGAAAGGGGAAAAATTGGCCTTTTGGTATTGGTCGACAGCAACAATTTGCCACATGACTTGCTCTTGGGCAATTTATGGGAATTCTTGGGTAGGTTATAGATATTTTAAAACGTGAGGCCTTCTGTGTACTAAGTAAGTGGGGTTAAGTTTCTTTGAGCAGGGGAGTGGACTGCTGCTGACTGGTTAGTGTGGTATCTAAAGATTGTTAACCCAGTGCCTGATCGAAAGCATTTCCCTGCTTCATAGATTGTTGAATGTGGAACTGGAGGGCTTTCTCACATACATTGACTAGTCCTGATTTTTATTTTTAGGTCTGGCTTGACAGCACAGCTGTCTATAAACAGTGTAAAGAATTATTTAACAAACACTGACTGGCAAAGCCAATAAGTCTCGCCTATGCGAGAGCTATTGGCCCTGGTAATGTCTTCTAGAGGGGGGTTGAGAGGGGAGAAGCAACAAGGACAACTGGAGGGGTAAAGTGCTCTGATGGCAGGTGGGTGGCAAAACTGACAACGGTAGGCTGAGAGGAAACAAGTTACACGGAGAACGGGATGGTAGGAGGTGGGGGGTAAGATGCTACAGAGACAATGAAAGGGAAGAAGCAACACTGGGGGAGGAAAGAAACAACATGGGGGAAGAAAGACAACATGGGGGAAGAATAAAGAAAATAGTCCCTCAGTCACAGTGGCTATCCGCGCAAGGACACTAATGAAAATGAGTCAATCGGTCCTTGACCCATGCTGCAAATGCATGAAGTGAAATTGGCACGCGCTGTCTAATTAAGAGGCAGTAAATAAGAGTGACACTGAGGCATTCCGAATTGCCTTGGTCTGGCCACACATTTCTTATCGTCTGTTCGTTGTTTCAAGAGCACGAGCTCTTACAGCTGGGGTGTTTCCCACCGTGACGTCATTATCGGACCGATTTCTCTTTCAGTTGGTGTGTTTTTTTCGGACTCCCTTTGCTTCGTCTTGGAATATGGATTAGAGTGTCATCCTGCTCCTACTGTTTCACGATAGAATTATGTGAATTGGGCATTTTGGCGTGGTGGCAGTGTGTTGTGGGCGAAGGGGGCGTACAGGGGACAAGTGGACACCCATAGCTGCCAAGGTTTCAGATTGCTATGTGTGACATTTTCATAATTTCAGTGTAATTATGAGTGACATTTCCACAAATATGAGTGACACTTTCTCACTAGCAAATCAAGCAATGAAGACAAGGGAAACATAAATATCAGAAATTACACCCATTTAAGCACAGCTGCTAATGTTTCAAATTGCTTATGTGTGACATTTTCATAGATTCAGTGGATTTATGCGAGACATTCAGTCACTAAATGTGTGACACTTAAAGTGACTCTTTCTTGCAACCAAAATCATGCAATGAAGTCCATGGAAACAAACAAATATCCGAAATCACACTCATTTGTGCAACAAGAAAGTCGAACTCTGCAGCAGGTGCTTTTAAAGCTATTATTTCATTTCTAAATAATCAGCGCCCTCCACCCTGACCTCCGCGCCAGGTGCGGCTGAACCATAAGTAACAAAGGGATCTCTGTCACAAAAGCAGAAACCCACTGAGCTATCCACATACAATACAGTTCTGTAATATGCTGGTAGACCTTCTTTATAGCAGGCATATTAACCCTCTGCACTACTTTATGGTGAGAGTGAAAACTGCCAGTAGAGAAAACTGTGACCTCTCTCCAGTGGGAACATTAATCACAGTTCTTATCTGTGACTTTCACTTAGCAAGTCTCTTAGTGCTGCAAAATTAAAGCCTGCTGCTTCGTACTGTCAAGCAAGGATATTAAATCCTTTGAACTAATAAATCAGCAAAACTGCTATTTTAATTAGACAAAACTACCGCCTTAGATGGCCCTGCATTTACAGCACAGACAAACCACTTTAGTGTGCACATTTGCAGCATGGCGCTATGCTGTGCTGGAGCCCCCGCCTCATTCTCGTAATAAACATTTTAACTGTCAGCAGCAGTACATTACCATATTAAAATGTGACTTACTAAGACCCTTGATAGAATGATCCACTTAGAGGAGCTGCTGGCGTGGCACCGCGGACACCGTTGGCCTGTCTCTTCTTGAGAGTCAGCGAGCGAGCCGTGCTGCACTGCCTTAGCCTGTGCCACCTGCTCTCACTATGAGACTCATCCTGTAGTGGTGAGTCCGGGCACAAGTTGGGCTCTGCCTGGGCAGGGCACAGCAACAGCACATTTTTTTTATTTTTTATTTAATGCGATTTTATATAGCGCGAACATTACCCAAAGGTGTCAGAGCGCTTTACAAAAGAACCAGTTGCGTTACAGAAGGACTTTGAATTACATGAGTTACAAAAGAAATGCGAACATAGCGAACATTACCCAAAGGTGTCAGAGCGCTTTACAAAAGAACCAGTAGCGTTACATAAGGACTTTGGATTACATGCGTTACAAAAGAAATACAAGCAGAAAAAAATTGCAAATGTACAAGTTTCAAAGTCACTCAAGGAAGAGATACAAACGGATAAACGCTAAACTCCTAGGAATGGTAGTAAGTACAAAGGTCTACTACATATACTAGTGGTTAGAGTTATATCTAAGCATATATACACAAATAGTGACTTTACTCATGGTTACATTTTACCAGCGATTAGGCTTGGGCAACTCAAAATTACATATTAACAGAGTGAACGGAGGGATGAAACATCAAAGGGGGTAGAGAGGGGTGGGAGGGGGAGAAGAGTCGGAGGCTGAGATTGGCGAGAGGGGGACCTGAGGGGAGAAAGAGATAAGGCAGTCCAGCAAAAGAGAAATGTCTGAAGTTCGGCAAAACGAGAGCTGGAGGTCCTCTTGAGGTCAGGCATAGTCCAGGGAGGTATGAGTAGGTAAAAGTTCAGCACGGGGGAAGGAGTCACCAGTGTCGGCCATGTTGGGGTGAGGCATCCTGGGCCCCTTTTCCAAACCGAGAGTGAGCCAAGTACGCCAGAGCTTTGTGGAAAGGGATGTGAAAAGCAGCGAGTCTCCTGAGATCCCCAATGCTGCCCGGCGCAAGGTCACCTTTAATCCACTTTGGATTCGCTATCTAAAATAACGAGGCAGGCGCTGGAAGCTGGAAGGCAAGAAAAAGGTTTATTACTCTTAGAGGAGACCACGTCAACTGCTGACACCAGGATGTCTTCAGGGGGTGTTCTACTGGCAATGCTTCTGACTCTTCCTTTTATACAGTTTTACACAATGTATTTGTTTCTTTTATCATGGTTACAAGCTTGGAGTCTCCGCCCCGGGCAGGTTGTCACACAAGCCTGACATTGTTTTATCAACATGGTTACACAAGCCCAACATTAACTCTCCTCCCACCCAGGTCAAAAACAGACAATTTAATTGCAGCTGGACCTTGCTTCAGGGTCTAAAAACGAGTGAGACCGGCCAGATCTAAGAGTCCGTTCTGTTGATAAGAACAGGTCCCATTGTTGGCAAAAAACCAGTCTTGCTGTGTGTAGTGCAATAAACCATGTTTGCAAGAGTCTGTTTGGTATTTGTAACCCGTTTGTGCAGGGATGAGAGGAAAGACGAGTTTGAGGCAGCAGGTGATGTTGATGTTTGTCGTGGAAATAGTTTATAGCCCCCAGCACACATATCAGGTTTGGTCAGAGAGTCAGAAGGCTGCTAGAGGACAGGGTGAAATGAAGGTGACCAACAGAGTACAAAATGGCTATGGTAAATCAGAATGACTGTAGTTTATGTGCACGTAGGAACTTTCATCAGACAAGATGGCGCAGAATGTTCATGATTGTGTTTTGTTCTTAACAGTCGCCCCTTTGAACATAACTAGCCATCTTGTCAGTCTATTTCGATCTCCATAATGTCCTGTATTTCTTGTTCATACATTACTCTCATTTTTGTTAACTGAGTGTCCATAGTCTTAGGGCGCAAGGCACTTATGCAAAGAGAACACAAAGGTGGTATACAGTGTACACCCAAACAGCAACCACATATTGCCAATACTGGGACCAAGAGAAACATTGATATTTTCCAACCCCAGTCCTTTAAGATGCCCCAAAGCCAACTTCCAATTGTCCAAGTCTCTGATCCTTGATGAATTTCTGAAGACAGTCTGTGGAGATGTTCGATTGCTTCATAGACAGAGGGTGAATTATCAGGGATGTATATGCAGCAACTGGCACCAATGATGCGACATGCTCCTCCACGATCCGCTAGTACCACGTCCAGGACCATGCGGTTTTGTAGGGCCACCAGACGGACCGCTTGAAGCTCGGCAGTGTTGTTGGTGAGGATGCCAGCTGTGACGTTCAGGGCGGTTTCTACCGCTTGAGACAGATGTCTGATGGCTCGGCTGTTTGCCATCGGACCCCATAGCGGGACGAGCCCTTTTGCTGCGTCAACGAACTGTGATGCGGCAGAGTCTGCTTGATCAGTGTCTTTAGAACGCTTTTCTCGATGATGCTCTGCAGGGGCTGTGTAGGTCGGTGGCAAAACAAAGGCGATGTAGCACGTGCCCCCCAGTTTCTTGGGAGCCAGGTGTAGGCTTTGGTTCCACAGACAAAGTACATATTGGGTGATGCAACAAATGCTGGAGGATTGGCAGTGTTCAAAGTCCTTACAATGTTACAAGTGCTGTGACCCACATTCTTAGTCCCACGGCCTTCAATGCATACAAGGCCAGAGACGTTCACCACAGATAGGGCCACAGTCAGTGTTGCAGCAGTTCTTTTCTTCAGGTAGGAAAATGTGGCTCTGACAGGATTATTGAACACTTGTATTTCCACTCGTTCTTTGGAGGGGACATTCATTGGGAATGTCGTATTGGAGGTGTGAGGGCAAAAGGGAGCTGCTGTTCTTCCTGTTTGGTTTAGCCAGAACTCGTTGTAGAACTGAGCGATTGTCCCATCGGAAGTGGCATTGTCTTTGTAACTTTCTTGTAGGAGCATCATCCAGGCAAGGCAAGATCCATGAACAGAAAAGGGTGAAGGGATGAAAGGGATGGAATGTTCAGTGGCATGTGGTAGCAGCCCACAGACCCAACAGTTAGTGGCATTGGTGGCAAGATTGTGCTGGTGCAGCATCTGTACGAAAGAATTATTCCAGAATTCTTTGCGTCGTTCTCGGAGATGTGGCGGTAGTGATACCAGGTAGTGTTCTTTCTTTGTGATTGGTTGCATGGTTGGTGACAATGTTCTGTATGCAGGTGCTTTCTCTTCAATGATCCAGAGTGTGACCATTAGCAGGAGGCAGGTGAGAAATGCAGCTACAAGTGCAATTGTCTTTGTACTGTGCAGTTCAAATGTCTTGGTGTCTTTGCGGTGGCTTTGCAGGTGTTCCGTTTCTTCCATCATCTTCGAGGAGCTCACCAACTGTTAGGACCACAGACTTTTGTCTGGTGTTTTTCCTGGTAGCGTCGTTTGGCTGTGCTACCGATCTGAGACTCTGACTCCGTTAGTGGCCTGGTTGTTGGAGCTCCCCCCTTTTCGTCGATCTTAGGTTGTACCCTTCCTTGGATGGCACCGTGGGGTCGGGAAATTCAGACAGTTGGAGGGTGTCTTCTTGTGGGTAGCAACTCAGAGCTGGTCGGTCTTTGCGAGTACTTCCTCTTGCACCTCCACCTCTTCACAGGTTGCCAGCGTTGGAGGGACTTTCTTGCAGTGGTGGGCGTGCAGCCAATTTTTTTTTCCTTCCACTCGGAGGGCAGTTTGAGTGGTGATCAAGACTTGCCAGGGGCCCGTCCACCTGGGCTCCAGATTCTTCGTTCTTTGGAAGTTGCGAACTAGGATGAAGTCCCCAGGCTTTATCACATGTCCTGGGCCCCTGGATATGTCAGGCAAGGCTTGCTGCACCTGTTGGTGGATAATTGTTAGCTCGTTTGTCAATTTATGCAGATAGTCTGACATTAATATGTTCGGGACATCGTTAATGGAGGTGGGTCTTGGTGCCGCCCAAATGTTCATAGGCCTGCCGAAGACCACTTCATACGGGGTCAGTCTGTGTTTGGTCGGGGTGGAGCGCATTGATAGCAATGCCAATGGAAGGGCGTCGGGCCATTTCAACCCGGTTGTGGCAACTATTTTGGCTAGCTTTAGTTTCAATGTTGCATTGTGTCTCTCTACCAGGCCCGCTGATTGGGGGTGGAAGACGGCATGGAATTTTTGTTTTACCCCCAACCCTTTCAGTATGTTCTGTATCATTTCGGCTACGAAGTGTGGGCCGTTGTCGCTCCATAAAATTCTGCAAAGGCCGTACCGGGGGAAGAATTCTTTCAACAATACTTTTGCAGTGGCTATGGCAGTATTGTCGCGGGTGGGATATGCCTCCACCCATTTGCTAAAAGCGCACACAACCACCAGGACATATTTTAGACCATGGCATCTCTCTAGTTGGATGTAATCCATTTGAAGGACTTCAAAGGGGTGATCAGGGACTCCAAACCCTCCCCGTGGTACTACTGTCCCTTTCCCTGGGTTGTGTTGTAGGCATACTATACATTGTTGTACTAGGCGCTTTGCAGATTCTGTTATCTTGACATTATGCCATACTCTTGTGATTAGTTCAATCATGGGGGTGGAGCCTATGTGTGCTGGTAAATGTGCCATGGTCAATATGGGGATGAGGTAGGCATTGGGTAACAGCCATTTATTTCCGTCTTTAGTTCTCCAGCAATTTTCCTCGTCTTTTAGTCCCACCTTTTCCCACTCGGTCAATTCGTCTTGTGTGCCTGTAGTCTGTGTGGTCCTAGCATCAGTCCATTGTTCAGCTTGTGACCTGGTCACATACATTCGTGTCATGGTTCTGTCTTCTGCTGTGGCTCGGGCAGTAACGTCTGCTAGCGCATTTCCCTGTCCAATGAGATCTGTCACTTTCCTATGTGCTTGGCATTTTATCACTGCTAGCTTTTTGGGGAGGAGGACTGCTTCCGTCAAGGCGGAGACTAAATCTCCATGCAGGATGGGTGTACCGTGTGAAGTCAGGAACCCTCTTTCTTTCCATAGAATCCCGAAATGGTGAACCACCCCGAAGGCGTATTGGCTGTCGGTGTATATGTTAACTGTCGTGCCAGCTGCTAAAATACATGCTCGTGTGAGGGCAATGAGTTCTGCTGCCTGGGCGGAACGTTGGGCAATACGGGCTGTTTCTAGAATGGTTCGGGCTGTGGTGACAGCGTATGCAGCTGAGGTGGTGCCGTCGGGGAGTTTGATGCACGAACCATCCACCCATAGTTCTCCATCTGGCTCTAGAAAGGCGGTGTCTCTGAGGTCTACTCTACTTTTTGTTTGTTCATCGGTTAGTGTCACACAGTCGTGTAGTGGAGCCACGTTAGAATCGTTCTCGGGTAGGGGTAACAGTGTGGCTGGATTGAGGGTGGTGCATCGCTTTAGGGTAATGTGCGGTGCTAGCAGGGTCAACTCATATCCTGTCAGTCGGGCGCTAGTCAAGTGTTGGGTTTTGGTCTGGTTCAGTAGTGTGTCGACTGCATGGGGTACTAAAACAGTGACTGGATTGGAGAGCACTATTCCTTCGCTCTGGCGTATTGATACCGCTGCAGCTGCCACAGCGCGCAGGCACGCTGGCAGTGCTCTGGCTACTGGATCGAGGGTGGCAGAAAAATATGCACAAGGGCGTTGTTTGTGACCAATTGATTGTGTTAGGACAGACAATGCACATCCCTCCCTTTCGTGTGTGTAGAGGAAGAATGGTTTGGAGTAATCTGGGGTTCCTAGGACTGGTGCTGAGCAAAGGGTATTGCGTAGTTCTTTAAAGGCTGTCTGGCATTCGGGGGTCCAGGGGAGAGGTGAGGGGATGTCCTTAGCTAGGAGGGAGAGAAGGGGTTTGACAATGAGGAAGAAGGCGTTCTTGAGGTCGATCACAGTGAAGGTGGTGGCAGTGGAGGGGATTAAAGTCAAAATTGTCGTGATGTCGGAAACTACTGGGTATTGTGGTACTACGATTTTGTTTACCTCCCGCAGGTCAATGATGAAGCAGTAGGCTTTCCCATCTCCCTCTCCCTGTCTCTTTACAATCGGTAGTATGGGACTGTTACAAATGTTGCTCACTACTTCCTCTACCACCCCTGCCTCTACCAAAGAGTGTATGATCTCTGTTAGTGCTTTCTCACCCTCTGGCGATATTTTGTACTGCGGTACTTTCGGTAGGGTTGCGTCCTGTCGTATTGTTACGTGTACTGGGTCAATCATCATTCGTCCTACGTCTGAATCAGCCCTAGCCCATAAGTGTGATGGCAAAGTGTCCAGTAGGGATGTGTCAGTCTCAGAGATGGAAAACATGTGCTGAAAAGGGTTCTCTCTATGGCGTTGGGGGTTGTCATACAGGATGACACGCACTCCGTCTGGTGAGCATCTGATAGTCGCATGGAAGTGTTTCAAAAGGTCGAGGCCCATAATGGCGTCTGGGGTGTTCGATGAGAGGAGGAATGTCGTTTCGACGCCATTGCTGTCAAGATTAAAAGGGATGGGTCGGGACAAAGGGTTGGTGGAGGGCGTACCGTCAAATCCTATTGAGGTCACATGTGAGCCTGACAAGGGTGCCCTTGGAATCAGTCGTTTGGATAGTGCACTACGTGTTGCTCCTGTGTCTACCAAAAATGGCGACCTTGTGCCCAGGACCTCAGCGGTAACATAAGGGCCTTGCTGATCAACGCAGAGCTCGACTGGATCCCTCCCTTGCCCCTGGCTGTCCTATGCAAAGTCGTACGTATTGTCATAATCTGTCTGTTGGTACTGATTCTGTCTGGGATGGTCAAATGCGTTCACTCTTCCTGGCCTTTCCTCGCTTGCTTCACTCGCGTACCCTCTCCCACGTCCTCTTCCTCTCTGTCCACTTGCTATTTCCCTCGCCCCTCTGCCCCTAGCAGCTCCTAACAAAGCCGGGCATTGGGATTTCCAGTGTCCATATTTTTTGCAAAATGCACATTGATCCTGTCCTAGGTCTTGGCGTCCTACATATGATGTAGATGGATTGTTCCTAGGTGGCTGTACTCTAGGGGTATTCTGCTGGTTTCCTCCCCTATATTGCTCCCCTCCTGCATTCGCCCCCTGGAGTTGTGCTATCATTACCCTTTCCTTCAAGTCCTTCTTTTTCCTTTCTGTAGCCCTGTCATTTTCGTTTCTCTGATGCTCGTAATACTGGGCCATTTGGAGAATGGCCGTCGGTTTAGATGCTGCCCAACTACTTTCGCTGGCTTGTAGTTTCTGGGATACATCTGGCAGTAATCCTTTGACGTAGTTCTGCACAAATAAGTGGTGTCCGGTTGCGGTGGACATGTCTTGTCCACTGTAATCAGAGAACACAGTTTCAAATCTGGAGAAGTACTCTGAGACGTCCTCTTGTGGTTTCTGGCGGCATGCGGTTACTATGGACCAGTCTATCATTTCTCTGGGATCAGCGTTTTCACTTTCTGCACTATTTTGTCAGGGAGGTCTAATATTGCTTTAACTGGTTTTTGACCAGGGTTCCGCTGTTTATCTAGTGTGTCGAGTTGTTCCCAGGTATGACCAAACAGTTCGGTATGGTTTACTTTCTTAACCTGTTTCCACACATCTGCTGGCAAACATAACCCGAAGAACAAGTCTATGTCGGCAAGTGTCATTATTGTTGATCCCAGAGCGGTACCTAGCTCGGCGTAAAAGGCGGTGGGGTTCTTTCGTAAATCCGGCAAAGATTTACGGAAGGTCAGGATGTCCTGTCTGTCCCATGGCTGATACACCCAATTGTAGACCACCCTTCCTCTAGCGTCTTGATGGTTTATATCGTCATTAGTCCCTTGTCCTCTAGGAGGTACCCAGTAAGGGGCAGCTTCTTTTATTGGCATCATGCTATCTGTTTTTTCCACTGGGGGTCCTGCTACCTTAGTTGTCCTGTCCCTATCTATCTGTCCTTGTTCTATGAGGTGACGAAATACTTCTAGTGTGGATGAAAATAGTTCTGCAACATCGTTGTCGCCTTCATCTCCGATGTCTACCTTCCTGTAGAGAGCCACTAATCGCTCGGGCCCTACGTCTTGGTACTTCTCTTCATATGCAGTAAGGGTGTGGTAACAGAGACGTACAATAAAGTATCGTTTGCGGTTTTCAACATAGGAGTTGCATATGTCAGTTACATGCTCTTCTGTCTCCTTCCTATCTATGAGGGATTTAACTACTTTATCAATGCCTGCTCGCTCATTCTTACTTAATCGCGGGACCCTGGGCGCTCCTTTTTCTTTTGATCCTACCTCTACTACTGTATCCTTTGATGAGGCATTTGGTGTGGGTGACTCGGTGGGAGCAGAGGCGGTGGAGACTGAGGCGATCGTGCCATCTCCGGCTATACTTTGGTGGTCCTGGCGTTGTACTATGGGATGAGTAGGGGCGTAAGGGGGTGGCATGTATATCATTGGGGGACCTAACAATAAATCATCATCTACCCCCTGTTTTGCTGGTAACTCGGGGTAAAGAGTTAAGGGCGTTCTAACAGGGCATTGACCTGATATTTTTGATTCCTGTTCCTTTTTATCGATTTCCTTTTCTTTTAGTTCTTCTTCTAACTTTTTACAGGCTTGGTAAGCTGATTTTCGCGTTTCTTTATCTTGTCTAGCTTTGTCTCTTTTCTTTCGTTGAGCTGCCTCTTTTCGCCATAAACCAAAACTATCAAACATGGCTGGTCTAGCTTTCTTTTTGTGGAGAGCTAATTCTAACGTTTCTATTTTAGCGGGATCGAAAGATCCCGTCAGTGGCCACTGATTTACCCGGTCCTTCCTAGTGTACTTATGCCATAGTTTGCTATAAGCTACGGTGGCTAATCCATATTTCACGTACATGTCCTTGTTAGGGGTGCCTTCCGGCGGTGCCGGATGACTGACCTCTAACAAACGGTCCGGTCCAAAACAATCAAACAATCTAGAGAAAACAGGCATGACGTATTTAGCGGTCAAAATGAATATCTCAATTAATGTTAGACAAAAGTCTGCACTACCTGTCCTTCGCTGTCTGCAAAGAGAGAATATTCCTATTCTACGTTGTTTGCAAGCAGGGAATGTCTCAAATAACTCAAAAAGGAATACTAGTATTTCTATCAATCAATCAATTTGTCATGTTTTCTCACGACCTTACCCGGACCGTATGGACAGTTCTTCATATTCCCCTTCCAGCGCCTGGTTGTCCTCTTACTCCAACAATCAATGCAGCGTTCCTGTAAGGCCCCAGTCAGGACCGCAGGTCACGCGAGAGAGGTCCGTTCGGAACCGGTGAAGTTCAGTCAATTGGCAGCCAGACGAGGGTCTCTTTCAGGCAGGTGCACTCCAATCATTTAGTCGTTCACTCCGTCGTTAGGACCTCTCTACTGGACCCACGTGTCTCTGATGGGCCCCCGTTGGGTCGCCAATTTGTGAAAAGCAGCGAGTCTCCTGAGATCCCCAATGCTGCCCGGCGCAAGGTCACCTTTAATCCACTTTGGATTCGCTATCTAAAATAACGAGGCAGGCGCTGGAAGCTGGAAGGCAAGAAAAAGGTTTATTACTCTTAGAGGAGACCACGTCAACTGCTGACACCAGGATGTCTTCAGGGAGGTGTTCTACTGGCAATGCTTCTGACTCTTCCTTTTATACAGTTTTACACAATGTATTTGTTTCTTTTATCATGGTTACAAGCTTGGAGTCTCCGCCCCGGGCAGGTTGTCACACAAGCCTGACATTGTTTTATCAACATGGTTACACAAGCCCAACATTAACTCTCCTCCCACCCAGGTCAAAAACAGACCATTTAATTGCAGCTGGACCTTGCTTCAGGGTCTAAAAACGAGTGAGACCGGCCAGATCTAAGAGTCCGTTCTGTTGATAAGAACAGGTCCCATTGTTGGCAAAAACCAGTCTTGCTGTGTGTAGTGCAATAAACCATGTTTGCAAGAGTCTGTTTGGTATTTGTAACCCGTTTGTGCAGGGATGAGAGGAAAGACGAGTTTGAGGCAGCAGGTGATGTTGATGTTTGTCGTGGAAATAGTTTATAGCCCCCAGCACACATATCAGGTTTGGTCAGAGAGTCAGAAGGCTGCTAGAGGACAGGGTGAAATGAAGGTGACCAACAGAGTACAAAATGGCTGTGGTAAATCAGAATGACTGTAGTTTATGTGCACGTAGGAACTTTCATCAGACAAGATGGCGCAGAATGTTCATGATTGTGTTTTGTTCTTAACAGGGAAGGGTCGGACTCACCCCCGGTGTCCCTAGGCTCTCGAGGCGCACGCAGACCCCGAAAGGGCGCTGGGGCACAACACCCACCACGGTGGGCAGCGCTGTGGGAGCCGCCATTTTGCCTCGCGCAGGGGGGGGGGGCGCTCACCTCGATCCTCAGCAAGCACGAGTCTCTAGGCTCAGGGCAAACTCTGGTGGGTGACGGGGGAGAGAAAACACCTCTCACTGAGCTGCATTGACGGCGCCCCCACCCCGTACAGGTGACAGTAAAGCACGTCTAAGCAGTAGCAGCACATCTCGGCCGACACCACCATCTTGCGGGTTCCGGGGCTGTGGTTGGCGGGGGAGAGAGAAGTGCAGTCCGCCGCCGTTGCCAGCCGCCGTTACACCGCCCCCGGCGGGGCCGTCCAGCCCCAGCTCGCCGCGGCACTGCCGCTCCCCGCCGTTGCAGTGCCGGGGGTCAGAGCACGTCCTCCCGGCTGCCAGGATCCCGCCGGCTCGGCGAAGGTTGGCGAATGCCACAGCTGCTTGTCATGAATCCCCGTGTGTGGCGAGGTCAGGAGGTGGTGAGCAGGTGATCGGTTCTCGAACACCGGCTTCCTCCTTTAACTCACGGCCATGCAGCAGGGCGTGCCGCAGAACAGCAAGGAATTCCTGGGTGCCTTACGGCCTGGCTGGCGGGCAGGAAATTAAACAGATCCTGCCACAGCCTGGGCCCACCGGACACGGATCCTCCCCAACCAATAGTGTGTCCATGTGGGACCTGACTGGACCCGGGGAACATCTATAGAAAGCAGGTTTGGCGCTAGTTTAAAGAGCTTTCTGGTTTAACAAAGAAAGCCTTCTTTAAAAACAATAAATATCTTCGGGTCAAATTCGCGCTATTGAACTGCTCAAGTTAGTGGGCCAACGCTGCGCTGCAGGATATTGGAGCTGTTAGAATCTAAGGTACTCACTCACAGAGGCGGCTTGGTTTGATGTGCGTTATAATTAAGCATTGATGTTGCCTACAGTCTGTTCAGACATGCATGACCTTTAAATCGTAAGTTCGATTCAATCCTCGACGGCCTTTATCCTTCTAGCACTGATAATTGCATTAATTTAACACGACTCCTAAAAGTAAATAACATTAGGAAGACTAGAACAAATAGCAGCTTGACACTTCACTTACTGTGTCAGCTGCGAGCACGGTCATTGACGGTACGGGCCAGCTGTGCGACGTTTGCCCTGCCTGGTACAGTCCCGCGCAGCCACAGACCCGATCGGACACTCCACTCCGAATCTAGTGGCATTGTCAGAACTGGCTGCACTGGACTGCAGGCAGCAGCTGAGCAGACATGCTGATGCACTAACCACGGCCAAATCATTACGCGGCCGGGACGTGTGTGGGGAGCTGAAGCGGCAGGCCCAACGTGCGCAGGCTGCAAAAGAACGGAAACTGTGCCGCGCAGCCGCGCCCGCCCGTGGCACCTATGGTGATTGGACAAATTGACTCATGAGGTGACCTCAGTAAATGCGCGATATCGGGTGAAACATTGTAGCCAGCAGTGAGCGGAGCTAGCCCCCAAGCCTGCCGCCAGGACCTGAGCCATCCCCCAAGCTAAGAGCTTTGGCAGTCAGTGGAGGTGCTGAATAGCAGCGCTCCTGCAGACAGCTGAGGCACTATAAATGCGTGACAATGCATTTCAGTGCGGTGATGCGGACCACCACACTGAAATGCCTTAGTCTAACGCCTGATGCGTGATACTTGGCAGGGCTGGACACCCTGTGCTTTCAACATATGGGGAGTGGGGAAACTGATACACGGTGTCGAACGTGCACTTTAAGGCTGTACGGAAAGAGAGCGGGGGAATAAAAGCGACCGAGAGAAAAAAAGACAGAACGGCAGAGGCAAAATAGAGAGAAGTCAAAATGAGGCTTGGAGACAGCGGATGAAAGTCAGAGCCGCAAAGAGCGAGAAAGTGTGTGTGAGACGGGGACAGCGAAAGAGCGGCGAGTGGAGGAAAGCGACAGAGAGATTGGGGAGGGCAGAGAGGGAACGGAAAGTATGAAAGACCTAGAGAGACCACTCGAGAGAGATATAGAAATATATAGTGTGTGCGCGAGAGTCAACGAGAAAGGCGATTATGACGAGGACATTAATATAATAACAATAATAATAGAACAGCAGTAATATTCGTGTGTTATTTCACAGAGTACCGTGATCTCTGAATTATTTTAACCAGACTTCAAATAGTTTATTTTTTAAGTATACGCTAAGAGGTTAAAAGAGAACATAGCCCCACTATTTCCGAAATTCGGGGCGCGAGAAAGGACGATGCCATCGCTTAAAACAGGAGGTTAACAGTTCCTGGAAAGCTGCAAGAAGTACATTATCCTACGCAGATGGAAACAATAAGAATATGTAAATGTCCGGCTTCGCTGATTGCATTTGAACCAAAGAATGATACACTTTGTGGTACTGCGTGTTGGTAAAAAAAGTAATCCTCGACCCATTGCTAGTCTCGTTTTCAGTGGAGGGCGGTGTGGTGCAGCTCACGGGGAAGGGGATTCTGGGTGCACAGTTTCAGCCGCTTCACCCTAACTGTGGCTGTTTCTTACTAGCTAGCCTGGAGTTGGGGTGGGGGAGGGCATTTTCCGTTTGTGCATTATGGTCCAATGTCCCCTTGCAACACTTCTGGGCGCTGGCTCGAATCCCAAAGTGCAGGGTAGTTGTTTACATGGCTTTATGGTGTTATTCCTGCCCCTTGTTTACTTCCCTCAGTATGCTGTGTCGGTAACGTGTACTTTTGTGTACAGCCATTTAATTACTAGTTGCTGTGAAAACCTAGACTATGTTTTGTAATTTACTAATCTTCAGGTTACCAGCTCGTTGCACCTATTTAAAGAGAGTAGTGGTATTTTTGGAGTGGGCGGTGTCTTCTGCTACTTATCGCTGTCAGTCACTGTAGTGGGTTTTTTTTTTTAACCATAGCGCCTACATAGTTCGCCCGGATATAAAATCCCTTTACAATGAAGAGAGAATAGAATACCCTGTACCAAGATGTAGGGTACAATATACATTCAAGAATATTATCTGAGAGTAACATCTCTTAAATTATAAGGCTTTAAATTGCTTGACAGTGAATAAAGTTGGTACCAACTAGAGACAGAAGGAATTTAAAACTGCTGTAAACAGTGCACCCCTTGCTCGCGATCTCGTTTACTCGCTCTTTCCTGTAAATGAGAATATCGGTTGGGGTTAGGGTGCAGTGGGGGTGGGGGTGGTTGCGGTTTCAGCCCTTGGCTCTGCAGTCACAGGCATGAATGGGGCCTATCATTTTCTGAGAGTTTGTGGGATGCGAGGTCTGCTTTGAGTTGAGGTTGCCGTCCGTTCACTATTCTGAGGTGCTTTCATCTGCGCCAGTCGGGGTGTTTGCCCTTTGACCTCGATATATCTGCAGCGTCCTTTCTGCTGGTATAGATGGTGAGGTTGATTGCATCAATGATAGATAACATGGAAAGCCCGAGAGCGCACTCCCTTGAAACCAATCCGTCCCCCTAAAAGAAGCCGTGTCTCATCTTTAACTCACACCCACACTCGCTGTTCAATATATATGTCTCACTTTAGAGCTCTCATTCTGGGACGTACATTATGGTAAGGGCCGCTGGAATTGTGCGTCAGGAGAGGGCTAAATTATGCGGCAGGGTTGAGTAAATTATGCGGTAAGAAAAGCCAAATTACACAGCATAATGCGGCACATTTCGTAATAATATTACTTAATTATTTCGTCATTTTTAAACTGGTTAACACTTTCTGGACATTGACTACACCTCATTAATAAAGGTTTAGCACCCAAATATAGCAGTAAGCAACAAAAAGGGTGGACAGGCCAGTCCAGCTTTGCAAAGGGCCTTCCACCACATGGCAACAAGTGCTGCTGCATTTTTAGTAAGTTTTGAACCGTTTGAACTAGAAACTATTTTTTTTGTTAAAATCTGCAGATTATGACAGATGATGGACTATGTGGCAAATGCTGCACATCTATAATTATGTGAATCGCCGCGGCCGCACACTCATAATTCCAGTGGCCCGGACTATGGTGTGTGGCAGAAAAAAACCAGATGCGGTGATGTGTGGTCCAAGAACATACTTAATGTACAGCCGGAAAGTGAACACTGTGGTATGCATTAGAACACGCCCACAGCGATGTGCAGAAGGAAGATGCATCGCGTCAAGAGTGCACAATACGGAGCAAATCAGAAAAGCACACCGGCGTGAAGTAGGAAGGTACACCCTGTGAAGAGTGCGCACTACAGTGCATTTTAGTAAAAGCACACACCGTGTATCCATTGAAGCAGACTGTAGAACAATACTTGCTCTGACGTGCAATGCGTAAACATACACTGTGATGTGAATTACAAGAGCACACAATGTGACATGCAGTGCTGGAGCACACAACGTGACATGCAGTGCTGGACAGGGCCGGCTTTAGGGCAGTGCGTCCGGTGCGCCGCACCGGGTGCTGACCTGTGGAGGGGGTGCTGGCCTCAGTGGGGGTCGCTGCGTTTAGCAATAACTTATGACTGGAGAGATGAGGGGCACTTTTGCCCAGTGGTAGTGGGAGAATCTGAAGAGGCGGTCATGGGGTGTGGGGGCACCAAAAATGATTGTCGCGCTGGGTGCCACCAGCGCTAAAGCCAGCCCTGGTGCTGGAGCACACAGTGTGACGGGCATTGTAATACAGCCCACTGTGGTGTGCAGTGGCACGCACTGTGACATGCTGTGACAACGGGAGGGAAGGAGGGAGGGAAGAAGCAACATGGGAGAAGTGGAAAGAAAATAGTACTTGTATCACAGCACGACCAGCTGAAGGACACTAATCCAAATAAGGTGTTGACACAAGCATACGATACATAGACATCGCTATTTCGTGATTGCCATTCAACATAGGGTAATTCCATACTTTTTCAATACTTGACCCATCTCTGGTATGGGAGCACATAACATCCACAATTAGATTTGAATTCTCTCTATGTAATTATTCTTCTTGGTTTTCGGCTTTTCTATGTTCACATATCGGTTGTGGCATGTTCACCCAGCACTGTATGTACGTCTGTTTGTCTGTAACTGACAGCATGACATCTGATACATGCATGCCCTGTGTTTTTAGACCTGCAGTGGATTTTCCATTCTTTAATGCGAACAAATGCAAACAAGTTTTATATATTTTTCTTCATCGAGGTATCAATAAACACAATTATCCTGTTGGAAAGAACAACCCTTATTGGTTTTTATCATTTACAGATACCAACGTGGTAAAGCTGTGGCCTTTCCTGACGAAGGCACTTTGTGGTGCCGAAACGCGCGTAGAATACAACGATTGCCAACTGAATTTGTGCCACATTGTTTTGTCCTTAATTCATCATTTTTGGAATTTTTAACTCGCGTGTGAATCAATATAAAAAACACAATATAATTGTGTATATGAAGAAGTACAATTCTGGTTAACAAGTATATCAATTTGTTTTTTTTATCACTATTGACAATGTTTCTAATTGAGTGATCTGAGGTGAGGTGTGTATGAGGACGAGTGAGAAAGTAGGAGTGGGTTATGCATTTATATTGAATATTATTAATAAAATGATACTTTGTACTTTTGGATAAAAAAGTATCTGACTTGGTTCTTTCTCAAATCATTATCAATGTATGGTTATAGTATTAGTGTGTTGCCTTAAGTCTCTACATTGCTTTATTGATCCCTGCCTTAAGGAACTCCTACCCCATTAGCAGAGGGCCTCTCTCTCTTTACACTAATCCAAATAAATCCATCAGAACTTGCTCCATGCTCCAAATGCAAGAAGAGGAAGTGAAATCCGCGTTGGCTGTCAACTAAGGAGGTAACAAATAAGAGTGGCAGTGGAGCCAACAAATGATGAGCTATGGGATGGGCTTTAAGCCCCTTTTAGTAAACAAAATGTCTCGTAAGCGAGAGCGAATGCGCTATCTCAGGTGAGACCTAAAAATGCTTTGCCTTCACCCAGGGGCATATTTTTTCTCTCACTTCATTCTATTGGCAGATTAGTCTGTCATTCTACCTCCTATGACAGGGGTCTTCAAAGTGGGGGAGGGCCCCCTAGGGGGGCCTCAAGTGATCTCAGGGGGGGGGGGCACCTGGCTCTATCCAAAAGAAGTATTATGCTGATAACTGCTTTGTTTTCAGCTGAAAAAATGAGTGGAGGTAAGTAGCGCTGTAAATGGCCATCACTAACCTCTTTTGTCATTTATATTCTGGATGGGGGAAGTTGTCAAAGGTGAAGGGACTCCAAATCTCCCACCCAATTTCTAATAATCACACTCTGGATACTTTTACAGTTAGTAAGGTTTGCCTGACCAGAACAGTAAGTTTGGCAATCATGCATTTGATTCTGTTTTTAAAATGGTAATGGAACTTAACTGCAATGTTTAAATAAATCTAGACCTATTTAAACATTGCCAATTTAAGAGCATAATTGTCAATTTTTTGGGGGGGGGGGGCAATGATTTTTTTAAGTCGCTGGGTGGGAGGGGCACAGCATTTAAAAGTTTGAACACCACTGGCCAATGAAGTGCTTGCATTGCAATGCACGGATGACTATTTTACATCTCAGACGTACATAGAATTATCGCCCATTAAGTTCTCCATCATATATGTGTATTACATAGAGAGAGAATTCTTTAATACTTCAGCAGGCTTTCTTTTTAATGTTTTAGTCAGGACTGAAATGCAAGATGGACGTATTGGCTTTTCCAGTGCTTCATTTAAACTTGTTTACCTTACCATGTGAGGTTGTTTTTATTAATAATACCACATACCAAATGTTGTGATACAAGAAGTCCCATTTGGATGTATGTTGGACACAACCACTTAACGAAATAATATTTGCAATGATTTTTCTGTTCAAAACGCCTGATGCATATTGAGAAAATACCAGATTTCCATTTTCTTTCAGTGAAGCGCTTCAGAGAACCAAAGCATGAGAGGCGTCCGTGGAGAATATGGTGAGTAATTAAATATTAATGTTGTTTCCTAGAATGCATTGAATTGCTTGATGATCAGCAGCTAGTAAGTGAGAGAATGAATAACAATTTGCTAAGATGATGTAAATGAAAACCTACTAATGGAGTCTGATGTCTGGGTATGGAAGATTGGAAAGAGAAACGATGTTTGTCGTGATTTCCCTTGACACTATGGGAATAAACGCGAGACAGAGTGGAAATAAAAGCTATGTTTTCCCCTCTGCTAATGTGCCCCGTCTTCTCCGCTTCTGAAGGAAAGGAATCGTCTGCTCCTCAGACATGTAAAGTTGAGACATTGCTGTCGCAGCTCAGTAAGCTGGACCATGTATAGGGTAAATGTTACTAATCGGAATACAGAGCTGGTGAGCAACAGCCAAAGTGCCATGTTCATGATATTTGATTAAAAATTAAAGTTGGTCAGTTCGTGGAGATGCAAATCTCCACGCTGGGATTAAATATATTCAGATAGAAGAAATAAGGTACTAAGGTGACGTTTAAGATCTGGGTTGATGTCTGACTTGATTGCTGTTTATTCCAGAGACCAAGGTTCTGAACCTGGTTTCTCCATCGCTAAGCATGCGGTTTGATGACTTCCTTGTACCTCAGTCAAGCGAAAATAACTTGACATTCGTTCAGAGTAGTTGTTTGGGCAGGGAAGATGCATTGATCGTGAGGCATAAAGTGAGACCTGCTTTTCCTTGCTGGATATGCATTGAGATAGCTAATCAGCATTACAAAAGGACGTTTGCAGTGTACACAACATGAGGATCATCCTGCTCACTTCTAATTTTCAAAAAATACATGCCTCCATTGGCATTCATGCCAGAGTGTCATCCAGTTTGTTTCCTTATGTTTGAAGATAATCTCTGAATCCACTGCTGACTGTACAGTGTATCAGAGGTGAAGATCACAGAATGGCTGGGCCATATGTCCTATTGAATGAATGAAAATTTACTTTCTTTGAATATGAAAGAGCGATGCTGCTACTATCGAGTCTGCACAACGGCATGTTTTTTTGTTTGTTATTACATTTTTGTATGGCCAAAGAGAAGAGCTTTGGCTTCCCATGAACCTCATTCCATTAAAAAACAAAAAAGTTTGAACAATCTTTGGTGTAGGTTATTTGCTGTAAAGTTAAATGCTATAGTTAGCATTAACCTTCAGTTGACCATATTCTGGAAAATCACACCACTAATGCAAAGCAGTCAGTTAGTGGAACTGGCGAGTCATAGTATTGGGGAGTGTGGACTGCTATAATGTAGTATTTTACAGGGCTATCAAAATAGCTCGGTGATAGGTTATTGACTGCAAAATTTATGCAGAACAAGACTATGCAAAAGCGGCATTAAACACGCACTGCTGGCTCCCAGGAACTCCAGAATTAAATTTGCAATCCTTTGCATCATTCCTGGAGGCTGTTCAGTGGGTGCCCTCAGCCAATAAGTCTATGGAATTTCCAGTTCAGTAAAACTCCAGAAGAGAAACTTTAAACAGGCATTGATCTGATCTGTGGCATCTACAAGAGCAGTGTTGAAGAAATGTAGAGAAGGGGTGTCTGATATTGTATTTGGTTGGACTCTACTTCCTCCGACCTCCGTATTCGTGGCATTGTATTTCTTTTTTTTTTTTCATCATGGAGTTCTACAATAGTTCCAAGGTCACATGTACAGTGATTTACAAAACTCCTTAATAAAGTACAGGCTGACTCTGGTAGTGTGGCAAGAGCGTGTTGGCTGCCAAACAAGCACATAGAGTTCTGGGGTGCGTCTCCTCTTATTACAGAACAAATAATTGGTGCGCTGTGAGCTTCAGATTTCTCTGAGCTATCTCCGCGGTGGCACTTTCTGGACCATCTCCTTACAGAATACATTCTTAGTAAATTGCTCAGAATGTACCATAACCTTAAAGGAGGTGGAATTTAAATCACAAAAATGTACACGTTGGGATTGTTTAAAAGCTATAAATATGATAGAGCAGATACTGTACATTCAAAAATGGCAATAGAGTGAGTTTAATTTTCCAGATGATTAGAATTTAAGAGCTGTAAAATTGTAGCAACAGTTTCCCTTGGGCATTCATACGTGTAAAAGTTTCATAAAGGGGGAAAAAGCGGATCTTGAAATTTGCCCAGGAGTTGCATTGATGTTACAAAAAAAAGTCAGTAGGATAAGCGTCCATCCACGCCAAGACGGACAGCCTAACAATTGTGTTCACTCTTCTGAAATCTGTGTAAAGAAAAATAGTTGGAAAAATTTCCTAAGAAATGTTTAATAGATTGTTTTATGATTTATAAAATCTGTTGCATTTGTAGCCCCTGATTAGGCCCAAGTCACTTACAATGGTCATTCTGTAAATGCACAAGGCCCTTCACGTTGGTCCAAGGTGGGTGGGCTTTGGGAGTTTTAAAGTGGGTTCTTGGGTCCTCATGTGTAAAAAAAAATATTTTCGGCCAAAGTGCATTGCATTCAGAGATCACAAAAATGAGGCATTTGGGTTCTCTAACAAGATTTATTTTAAGCACATACTGCAAAAAGTCCCGTATTAAGCATCTCTCCATATCGGGAGCTTCCTCTTAAATTCAGGGAGGTGCTGTGAATCCTCTGTGTAAGTAATTAGGGCTCCATTATAAGCAATGAAGTATATCCACTTTCATATTCCTACACCCACAAAGGCGGATACCGCAGGTATCCGTACTTGTATGAGAATTAGGAACACCAGTCTATTAGAGGAGTATGCCTCTTAAGAAATGGAGGAATAGCAGGGATCTGTGTTTTGCATGTTATTCCTCATTTGCTGAACTTTTTTTTGCACCAGTGGATTTTGCCTCCTTTGAGCTGGTGGAACCTGTTGGAGCTGTGCATTTCTTGAGTTTCTTTTAATTCCTCATGCAGCTAGTAACTATCGGTATTCCAGGCATCTGGTAATTCGGCCTTAAGTAGTAATACTTCCCTGGCCACCTATGTCAGGGGATAGTTTCCCAAGATTTCAGATACAAAATTCTTTCTGTACCCGTGTTTCAGAAATCACCAAATCGAAGACTCCATGTTCATGAAGGTTTTAGGGATTTATTCCAGCCTACCCCATGGAAAGACCTCTTCCTCCCTACCGCCCCAGGCTTGAAGACCGTGTAATGATTACAGAATATTTTGCGTAGGATTCTGCAAAGTACTGAGCACAGAAATCTGTGTCTGGAGAGGGACCAGCTCACTATAGAACGCATGGTGCCACTAGTAAGTGGAACAGAAGGAAAGAGCACCAGACCCTGCCCCTGCACTGTCTCGAAAACCAACCCACCCAGGAGCTTTCTTCATCTGTATCCCTCCATGCAGACCCAAGCACCATTGCCTCAACCGGCTCCTATCTTCCTGCACCCAAGAACAGACAGCAGCACCCTTAGCTGCTGTCACTCATTGTTCCAGGATGCAAATGAAGGGCTGTCTGGTTGGTCTTGACAGAACAGAAACACCCAGTTGTCTGGTCTTGGCACCCCAGGACCTTCCAGCATCGCCTTGAAAGACTGCACCTATCACCAGATTTCAGTGAATCCGGTAACTGCAGCACCGTAACCTATGTTTTGTACTTCTGGATCTGCACAGACCCCCAACCATTTGTCTTCACCATCTGCCAAGCATTGCCAGGGTCCCATTAAATCATTAGCAGTACCCAGGACTCTGCAATCAAGCACTAGATGCCAATCAAGACCCATGATCTTGAAATCTGATGTCAGGACTGTAACCTAATATCCTGTCTGTGTACCAGTGACCAAGTGGCACCAGTCTTCCTAAAGCTTACACTCTGGCATCAGCATCCAGGAAATTGCACACCAATTATTGACCCTGCAGCAGCTTCCAGGCAGCGCCCAGGGTTTCTCCTAGGGGCAGCAGCCCAAAGCCACCTAGTCTTGCATAGGAGGCACTCGGTCGCTGCACTTTAGATGCACAAGGATCTTTGGCCAATCCCTACCTCCCGTTACCCCATGCTATAAGTACTTGCAGGCCCTGAAATTGCCTATTCTCTGTATTTAGGAATCTTGTACAGCTGCTGCTTGAGATAAACACGTCCATAGCTGTCAGATGTCACCTGTGACGCTTTCAGCCGTTTTTTTTTTTTTTTTTTTGCAAACAGCACTTTGCATGCTGGGATTTGAGGCCATATTTACAACGCTTAAGATAAAACTTCAAGTCCCAGAGTGTAAACTGCTTTTTCACACTACAGTAAAGGTGGGAGAATCCAAACCTGTATATTGCTTTGCTGATTTCTGTAAATAAGTGTAAGAGCTGGCATCCTTTGTCTTTTTTTATAAATTACTTTTGAGACACATTGCTCATGTGAAATGTTAGTTGCTATGGAAGAATGACTAAGCCCTGTGTTCTGACCTGATCTTGTAACTGTTTTTGCTTTCACAGGTTCCTAGACACTTCCAAACAAGCCATAGGAATGCTGTTCATCCACTTTGCTAACGTCTATTTATCGGAGCTCACCGTAGGAGACCCTTGTTCCCTGTAAGTTTTCAACTTTAGTTTATCAAACACCTTAATACAATTCAATGAAACCTTTTCAGTTTATTGCAGATTAGAGATCAAATGGTAAATTTAGTGACAGGGGAGAGCATATACAGAACCTAACAATACACTGATTGTGGTTGAAAAAACCAATGTACCAGATGAACGTCATGGAATCAAGGCTGTACATCTTGCATTTCTTCATCCTTTACAATGAACAGGTTACTTCAAATGGACAACACAACCACAATGTATTATTTAAATAAACAGTGGCACTAGGATCAGGGTCTTCTCTTATGCAGTCGGGTACTGGCTCCTACCGAGAAGTTATCCGTTCAAGCAGTGCATCTCCCAGGTCTTCAAAGCTGTAAGCAGATATTACATTGAGAATCGAGAATGGGAACTAAATGGCTATGTAGGGTGGAGCAGGGAGTCTTCTCTCAGTAGAAACCTACAACAAGGGCACAAATGTAAGAGGCGGCTTCCTCTTAACTATGTGTTAATCTGGTGGGAGTGGGAGGTGAAAGTAGCCCATCCAGAGAAGCAAGGGGCCGGGAAATGGCAGGGGAAACTCCACCCTAGTTTCAATGGGGCCCTCCGTCTCTTCGCCTCTGACCTACTGCAAAGAATTCTTAGAGTAGAATGTTTCAGGGTAGAGGGTGGCCCTACAGTTCATATCTGCTGTCTGTGCTCCCCTTGCAACTCTCTGCATTAAATACCACTAGATCGAACCAAACACAACATGGAATCCAGTGTGGCATCATCCGTGTGTCATAGGTGCCCCACCCACGTTCTCTACATACAGAAGTAATATAGACACGATATTCATGCACCACATGGGTGGCTGATCAATCTGGTTGTAGGGGACTGACAAATCAGTTTCAAAATATGGAAGAGGTCGTTGTCCCACCTCGTCCTCCTTAGCAGGCAACAGGTAAAAGGAATGGTATCACTGCCACCACTATCAGTCCTCTAGAGTCTGTTACAGGAGTCACCTGCATTATGTGCCCCTTTGATGACAGAGCCCGGCTCCGGGTCTCACTCCTTGTTGCAAAAACTCCTCCTGTGTACATGCATCACTCTTGGTCACGCTGAGGGAAAGGCCGAAAAGGTACAGTTTGTTATTGGTATTTTGAGGCAGGAGCACACACTCTCCAGAGCTGTGCAGGGGACTCTTTTACCTATCCCGACAGATGGAACCTAATCAATGAGTTTAGACCCCTGCTGGTCCCATCCGCACAAACTAAAGTGGAATCGCTCACATGGTGTCGGAGGACCTCTTAATGTGAGCGACTACTCAGTGTGCAGGGAAAAAAAAGAGTACTGCAGTGCTGTTTTGTGTTAATACTCTATTTCTGCATCTCTGTGTAGTACAGCTGTATGATGTATAAAGGCGGCTACCACCACTGGTCTTCCCTTGATGAAGTGAAACCGCTAACCAGATTTCATTGAATTTGCTAAAGCACCGATATTGTTGACCTGGCAGAGCTGCGTGTGCTGACTAGTCCACTCTGATTTGTGACTCCTCATCCACACTTTCATGGCTCTACATAACATTTGCCCAGCATACCTCAACAATTGCATCTACTTTCACAAACCTTCCAGACACCTCCACTTGTCTGGACTTCTACTTGCACAGATGCCGCACATACGGAAAACCAGATCTGGCAGTCAAGCCTTCTCCTACATCACTCTTAAAGTGTGGAACGACCTGCCGCTACACTTAAGATCCTCCTCCTCACTCCTTGACTTCCATAAGCAGCTGAAGACCTGGCTTTTCCGAGTAGTCCCTCTAGGCGCTATGTTCGGCTAGACACCTTCTCCGCCCCAGGATACCCTCCCGGGTGATAGTACTCTACAAATCTGCATAATATCGCAATGAAGCATGTTAACGCACATTACTGATTACTGATGGCTGTTGGCCAACAAATAACATCTTCAATGAAAAATCTGTCCTAAGACCTAAACGAGAAGAGAAACTAGCTCAAATCAAGCATCCCACATGCCAGATTATGATGATGTATGATAAAGTGATACGTTTCAGGGAGGGCCTGGCAGTTCGGACTGGAACTAATTTGCATAAGGCTTAGTCCAAATTGAGGTGGCATAGTGTGCAAAATAACTATGGACTGGGATGCGGTCCGAGTACCTACCAGTGGCTTAGATTAATTCAAGCATTCTATCCATCACTTTTTTGTATACTTCAATGTCTAAATCTGCCCATCGTGACTGACCGTGTGACAAAACCGACCCCTGTAGCTGCTGATTTGGTGTCCCAAAGCTGACTCCCCTCTCGTCTGTTTTTGTTTTGTATGCCCACCTGTGATACCCTATCTTGGTCCGTTGTTTTGAACCTAGGCTTGTGCTATAGAAGCCTACATACATACAAAGATATTACGTTCGGTGAGCAAAGAAAATACAAATAACCCTAAAGTTATTAGATGCAGCAAAACTCGTGATCAGGCGTTCTTCATTTGAAAGCATTGAAATTAAGCAATTACCTTTTGTTTATACACCGTATAAACAATTGCTGGTATTGCATCACCAACTAAAATAAATTGTGGACAAATTTGAGAACCATTTCGTAGGGAAAAGCAGGGGGGTATGTTAAAAAAAAAAAAAAAAGTGTTCACCTTTAGTTTTCAAATATCCCTCATCCATCACCCCCTCCCCTGCAGGATGTCGTACCACCCATCTGGGGTGGTTCTCTAATAAGCCAATGGTCCAATCTCTTCAAATAATGCCAAACGTGTTTACCGAGCTTCCGCAGCGCACCTTAATCTGTTTTGTCCCTCCAGGAGAGTTCCAGCAACATCTTCCAGAGTGAAAAGAAACGTATTCCCCCTGTAGGTCACTTAATCTTTTTTTAATATATTGCAATGCCTTCTTGACACTATTTCAGGCCCAGGGTCAGGTGAACAAAGTATTCTTTCCCTTCTATTTCTGTTGTTTTCCTTATGCATAGCAGGGCACATTATGCACTTTGCGCAGTCTTTCTGCTGCAGCTTTTCCAGAGCCTTGCCTCCCAGGGATGTCCGTGCTTTAAACCTTTTTGTCAGAAGCATACAGACATTCACAACTGCATCCCCATCCCAAACCGATCATGGCCGCCTTCCAAGTACCACTGACGAGGCGTTGAAGCACTTTACAGTAGCACTCTGCTCTGGAACCCAGTATCAGTGGCTAGTCTATTGATTACTTGGATTAGTCCGGTGCTCTCAATGAAACTATTTAATGCATCTACTCCAGGTTCTTTGTGGTACATTGAGTGTATATGTGATCATTAGTGGAGGTATGCTGAAGCAAACCACTGATGGAAAAGATGCTAGGTTCCAGGGATATGGTGTCAGAGATAGACATTAATGCAGACAGACACACTGGTGGGGGTAGTAGCCAGTAACATCACCTCATAAAAGGCATGGGGGATATTTTACAGTGTTTCTTTGAAAACCGAAAAAATGCTTCCAGAAAATAAAAAAATAAAAACATGTGAAGAGTCCCTTTTATTGATTATTCTTTATCTAAATTGTTTCAAGTTTTATGGGGGCGTGGCAGCACTTCCCACACCCCTAGGTCCAGTTCCATTGGACAGGCATGTGGCAAAGTAGTTTATAGATCTGGGAGGCCTGCAAATGGTGAATGGAAGTGGATGGTCATCCAAAAGAAATGGAGGGGAAAATGAAAGTAAGTCAAGGTCAGTTTTTTTGCAAAATTCTAGGTATGTATTGGGAGAAGATATAGATATAGATATAGATATATATATATATATATATATATATATATATATATATATATATATATATATATATATAGAGATCTAGCATGCGATCTGTGGAAGCAAAGGTGTAGTATGAAACAACACACCATCTACTGCGAGACTAAACTCAAGTACAGTTTAAATTGAGCTCTAACTCAAAGTGGCTTGCAGTTGTCTTTCCATTGATACTTTCATTTTGAAAGAGAGGTGTCGGATGCTTGCCTTGCTGAAAGCCAGTGCTTTTTTAGAGATCCCCAGGAGCTACCATCAAGCACTGTGACATTTAAGCACATTCGCTACCTGTAATGACCATTTGCAACACCATTGAGAAAGACGAGGTGTGAAATTGTTTGAGGCATGTGGTGTTATTCCGATCTCTGGTGCACACTGCCCCACTGTATGCAATATACTTGCAACCCCCGCGTGTCCCTACCACAACAGTATGTTCAATACTATGAAGTATTGTTAAAGTTTATGCAAATCATTTCAAAACATACGTATACACGTATGTTAAAAAAATAAAACTCCCCCTGCTTCTAAACAAGGCAGTTGATAAACACGTTGTAACATTAGTAAACAGCTCATGTTTATCTGAGCCATACATTACCCGGTCAGAAGAGCAGCGGTCGTTACAACCAGGTTGGGCCCCTCTCCCTCACCTGTAGAGGACCTGGCCCCACAGAACAGAATCCGCATTCTGCAAAAAGGATGTGTCTGAGGTCACTGTGCCCCCCAGTATATCCACCTTTTTCTCGTAATAGGTAAACAACGTTTCCCTTTATGACAGACGTTGTTGACCCTCTTGCAGACACAGTCCATTATAGCCAAGCCTTCAACGAAACCGTAATTGTTACAATTTTAGTTAAGTAGTTGACGGACTGCAGGGTTTCTATTTTTCCCTGCTCATGCGCCTCATTGTTACAGATCACTGCATCATGACTCGATGGCTCTGTAACGCGATCCATACATACATTAAAAAAAAATAAAAAATCAGAAAGTGATTTTCCGCCTGTTGGCGCCACCTTGTGGCCAACTATAGGAATAATTGTTTCATTAATTTTGTGACCACTTTCTGTGCAATTTTAAACCGCGAGCGGCTCAATAAACGTGTTTTTTGGGGTTGGCGTTATCCAAACCTTTTCATTTTACTTAAATTATACATATAATATACTTCTAGCTTTATTACGCAAGCCCTCTTTATCCATTGGTCTATTGTTATCATTCACATTTTTCTTCCGCCCACTACAGCCCACTTCACCCGCTGGCCATCTTCACTGTGAGGGGGGGCATTCTGCTGTTAAAGAGCACAACCCACACAGCGTAGTTCCCTTCAGTACCAACAATACTTTGGTAAAGTATGCTTTCTGAGACTAAAAAACTATTCTTGCTTTTAGCCAACATTTCTTTATTTATCTTGCTGAGGGCTTGGCATCTTCTCCAAGTTTTACAAAAACCATGACAAAACGATCATTAACAAAGCAAAAAGGCCAGCAGCAAGACCTATTGGCTTTGCAACTGCTTGTTTAAATGGTGGACACTTGGTCTTTTTAAAATTTGTATACTCTGTAACTGTTAGTGCAAATATACACACGACTACACTACTATAGTTTGTATCAAATGGATTTTAGATTGAGCAGATGCATAACTTATTTTATTGGTTCGTACAAGGCATTGATTCGTTCATTAGACATACAGAATTGAAGTTGAATGTGAAATGTTTTGCAATTCTTACGTTACAATGTAATCTGTGTGCTTATTCAGCTATTGCTGTCAAACAATAATATACCTGATGTATTGTGATCGACTCTTCCTCGAACTAGTCAAGAGAAATGTAACACTTTCCGCACACTGAATAAGAATTATGATGGAAAGCGATGCATGGTTGTAGATAAAAAATAAAAAAAAGCAAAGGCGCTTAATGTACGACACACTGTCTTTCTTCTTCCTGCAGGTATCTCATTAACTTCTTGCTCGATGCTACGTTGGGGATGCTCATCATCTATGCCGGCGTGCGGACAGTCGGTGTTATAGTCGAATGGCGACAATGGGATTCACTTCGATTTGGAGAATACGGTAAATGTTGGTTATTGATAATTAGTTGAAATAAAATTGTTTATGCCACGTTTGTGATCTAAACCATAGCTATTGATCCAACTTTGCTTACGTTCTGCGTTCAGTCGGTTGTGAGCTCTGCTGCACAGACAGGCAATACTGGAAACTACCCTTTTAAGAAATGCTGTCGCATTAAGCTTGTAAGAAACACTCTCCTGCTTATCACCAGCTGTCAGAAGAAGTTTATTTCTCTCATAAGCAGCGAAGAGTTCATCTGCCCAGTCTACTTTCTCACAGGGGACATAGTCTCTTTCTATAAAGTGCAATCCTGGAATCACCCGACCGTTCCAAGCTCTTCAGATGCTAACTTAGGGAGTTCATGCATGCATGCATTTGTACCACTGCTGGAGAAAGGCACAAGAACCACCTTTCCTTTTTTCAATACCAGATGACAACATTACCGTTTTTCACATGGCAGCATTCTTTAGTTAAAATTGGAAATGTGGGTGTAAAGAGTTGGCCGCTCGGGCTACAATCCAGTCCCATGAAACCAAATGGTTTTTCTTGTAAGGTATTGTTGCCTACCCATTGGTGGAGTGGCTTGTGTAGCTGGCAGTACATTAGGGGAACGTGAGGGTGCTGAAATTGTTGGGCGACCGTCTGCTCAGGAAGGCAACTTGGTTAGCATTTTAAAATTTAGCAAAACCTCTGAGATGACCAAATTCAAACACGTAGAAAAAATCCTAGTGTTCAAGAAGAGTGGAAAAACGGGGGGCAACTTGCAAAGCAGGGGATATTTCTGAAAGTAGCTATTGACCTTAGGCGTGTCTCAGTCATCAACTATAACCTGAACCCCACAATTCTCTGCCTTTGATGCCATCTTTGATTTTTTTTTTTTTTTTTCATACCACTTGATTCAGAGGCATGAGTGGCATCAAAGAAAACAAAGATTCTGAACTGGAGCTAGGCTGTAGATATTTTGGACTTCAGGCCTTTTCTACTTAGGTTCATGTATACGAATCAATAAATGCTAAGTGTGTTTTATTCCAACTTTTGTTGTCTGGTATGGAAAGTGTCCTTTTAAACTTGCTGAAAGCGTCGGCTATGCTTACCATTCAGGGACCTAGACTAGAGTCTTGAGGCTATGCTAACACACTCTGTTCTGCATGTGTAAATAAACCACTGAGCCTTTTCTGCACTGGTGTTGGGATTGGGCTTAATTTATAGCTAGTTGCCCAAAACCTTTTAAGTAGAACCAGGCTGCAACTCTCTTCAAAGCCTTCAGACTCGAAAGGCCATGGACCGGACAATAGAGCATCAGACGTGAATTTGAGGAAGCTTAAAGTATCATCATTAAGAGACCTAGTGCGAAATCGCGAGCTAGAGGAAAGTTTACTTAAGTCCCATAGACCCCAGAGGAGAAAGATGTATCCCTGAGCAAAGAAGGTCCACTTTCATAGCTCAGTCCTTTGTTCCGTAGCCCAACTCTCTCAATAATTTTGATGGGAATATAGTAAAAGAGAGAGGCTACATTTGGAATGTGTACCAAACTGATTTCCTGATACACAATGTGGCAGTAAAGCTTTTACCTAAATATGACTCAACCACACATAACCCACTGTTCCAGATGGCAGCAGAGCTGTGTGGAGTGCAGCTCGGAAGTGGTGGATGAGGAGGAAGTGCTGAACACACTACAATAAAATAATTCATTTCTACCAATGTGTTTTAAAGTGAGGCTATTGCTCGGTGCTGGTTTTCCTATGGTAGAAGCGGTTTGTGAAGTAAAACCTTTTGTTTTGTGCAAGTACAAGTGTACACCCCAAGAAACCATGCATCAGTGAATAAATTCAGAGCAGACTGTCCTTTTTACGGCAATTCATAAGTGGTCAATAAACTACAGCTCTACACTTTCGATAAGGAGAGTAAATAATTGGTTGTGGTGGGAAAGATTATGGGCTTTAGGGCAGCCATTGTTTTGCACAAAGCCAATTACACTGTATTTATTTTATTTTTTTACTAAAATGTGCTTCGTTACTAGAGTTCGAGCATTGAAAATGTACTCATATACTCACATTAAGGACACAGGAGGAAAAGTCAGGCCATTGTCCACAAGAGTGGGATGGTCATTGACCTATGAATTAAAGCTTTCATCCACACTGGGTACACGAAAGAAAGACCCTTTATCACTGGCCTAGTTCTTTATTGCCACTGTTCGTTATTAGGTTTTAGCACCAAGATGCAAGAAAGGATTATTTCGACACTGTTTGTCGAGAGTCTTCCCATAATTAAGGATTAGATCATGCATTAGAGCACGCTAAAATTGTAAAGAGACAGAAACGTTAATGGGAGTACTGCAGCAGTGAAGTACAAGGAAACTCATTATGAAGGATATTTCCACATGCCTATCATTCATGTAATACGTTTGATTACTAGTAGTTGAAAAACATTACTAATTTTTGATGCTATTCTGTGCTACTTTCTGAGGTTATAATCTGCTTCTGGAGTGTTTTTTAAAGGTCTTTTGGTGGTGAAGGCACACCTATGTTGAAAAGTGAGTTATTGGCATCCATACCTAGACAACTGGATGGTGAACGGGATATTTTTCCTCCATATCAGAGGGCACAAGGCATATTGAGTCAATATACCCGTTGTACCCGTTGAATTTAGCAGGAATGAGATTGAATATTGTCGCACTCCCACCTTTCTTGGGACACTCCCAAACATAGGGAAAGTTTGCTTAGTCAGCAGTGAAATAGTCCTGGCCTAGGGCAGTACTTTCATTTCCTAGATGATATTTTGGGAATGATAGCACCCTGCACACTTTTGCTAGTGAATGTGGCCCTACATATGAGGCCATTGGAGAAGGGCTTGACCAACTGTGGTCACTTGGTGTAAGGGTAACTTAGAAGGTGCAAGACCGACTATGCTGTTGGACAAACATGCACTTCCACATGGAGATACCTTTGTCAGTCCTAGTAGACTGAGACCATCATATCACATGGCATGCATCCAGGACAAGGTGATATGCATATAATATAGATCTCACAGAGAAGGGCCAGTGGATTTCACTGGAACCTTCATTGTACATTTGTATGCTTGAACTCAGACCAGTATTTCTATAAATTGTATTGCATTGTAATTGCATTTATATAGCGCTTACCACACCTGACGAGGCTGTTAAAGCGCTTTTTCGGCGAGCAGCATGCTACTCCGGAACTCATAAAGGATTAGTGGTAAATTAGTATAGTGAAACATGAAAGTAATTTAGTGGTGGATATGTTAGTCAGTTATTTGGATTCAGAAGGATAGCGGAGGGATAGAAGAGGGGAAAAAGGTTTGCATTTATATAGCGCTTCCTACCCCTGATGAGGTGTTGAAGCGCTTCTTCGGGGAGTAGCTGTTAGAAATGGGTGTCTCTAGTTGGCAGAGGTGGGTACCTTTTGTCCAAATAGGGACCCTTGCCTCTAGTCAGGGTAAGGGGGGGATACACTTCTAAAATAACCCCTGCTCACCCCCTTGGTAGCTTGGCACGAGCAGACCGGCTTATCTCAGAGGCAGTGTGTAAAGCATTTGTGAACACATACAGTAATACAGTGAAAACACTACAAATGGACACCACACCAGTTTAGAAAAATAAGTAATCTTTATCTAAACCAAAACAAAACCAAACGAGAAAAATCCACAATACAGTAAAAAATAAGGCTTTCAAATAGTAGAAATAGTTCAGTTCAATGCATGTTGTAAATGCAACACTTTTCTCAACAAGTACCTTAGATGCGTCACGCAAAGCAAACAAAATGGCCGCAGGGAAGGTGATGCGTTGGTTCCGTGCTTCGGGGGAGGTGATGCGCCAGTTCCTTACTGCAGCACAGGGGAGGTGATGCGTCGGTTCCTTACCAGAGAGGAGGTGATGCGTCGTTTTCTTACTGCCTGGGGAGTTGATACGTCTGTTTCTTACTGCGCCCCCCAACGATGCGGCAGTCTTGGCGCCTCGAGGCGATGCATCGATCCGGTACGATGCGTGGCTCCGTGCAGCCGCACAGCAGGCTTGCCTCGGGATCGGTGTGGTGATCTCGGACTTCGGAGATCGTTGCACCCGATGCATCGTGCGGCGATTTCTCAAGCCGCGGCAGGCGCTGAGACGGTTTCTTCGGCGATGCGTTGGAAACGGGTGCGGATGCGTCGCGCTTCTTCGATGTTGCGTCGATTTTCCAGCTCCCAGTGACAAACAGTCTCTAGAGGTCCTAAACAGCAGCAGGCACCTCTTTGCAGGTTGGAATTCCCAGCAAGGGAATTCAGGGGAGCTGGTGGTGAAGTCTTTGTGTCCCTGAGACTTCAGAACAGGAGGTAAGCTCAGTTTCAAGCCCTGGAGATCTTTTCTTCAAGCAGGTGACAAAGCAAACAGCAAAGTCCTTTTTCTCCTTTCCTTGGCAGCAAGCAGCCACTGCAGGCCAACCCCAGACAGCAAACGGCACCGGGGCAGTATTCCTCCTCCGCTTATCTGGCTCTTCTCCTTGGCAAAGGTTTCCTCTTGATTTCCCAGAAGTGATCTAAAAGTCTGGGGTCTGGGCCCCTCTTTATACACCAAAATCCTTTGTTCTCTGAAGGCAGAGTGTGTCTGTACCCAGCCAAAACCAGTTCTGTGGGGCACTTTGCAAGTGCACAACAACCTCCATTGTCAGTGTGAGCCCTGGCTCCAGACACCACAGGGGTGCAGATCCGTCATTGTGGAAGGCAGGCACAGCCCTATTCAGGTGAAGGTGCTACTCCTCCCACCACTCCAAATCAGACCAGGCCTATTCAGCCCAGCCTTGACTCATCAGACTTCTGGAGCCGCTGCCCTTCTCCAGCCCCTGTCATCCAAAAGCCAGACATGCAATACACAAACCTTCAGGCATACTAAACTTTACTTTTCTATCTTGTTCCCAGGTTCAGTTATGTTTATAAGATGTTATAAACAAACTCCCCATTCTGTCCTATGGGAACAGATAGCCTTGCAATAGTGAAAAACGAAATTTGGCAGTATTTCACTATCCGGACATGCCACACACATCAGGGCATGTCCTTCCTACCTTTCACATACAATGCACCCTGCCCACAGGGGTATCTTGGGCCTACCTTAGGGGTGACTAATATGTAGAAAAGGGAAGGTTTAGGGACTGGCAAGTGTGTGCACTTGCTAAGTCGACATGGCAGTCCCAGACTGCACACAGGCTCTGCAATGGCAGGCCTGAGTCACATTTTACAAGCTGCTTCTGTGAGTGGCACAATCAGTGCTGCAAGCCCACCAGCAGCATTTGATTTACAGGCCCTGAGCACACACAGTGCACTGTACTAGGGTCTGACTAGTAAATCAAATATGCTATTCATGGAATCACTAATCCATAACAACAATTTACAGGGAGAGCATATGCACTTTAGCACTGATCAGCAGTGGTGAAGTGCCCAGAGTCATAAACCCACCAACAACGGGTCAGAAAAATACAGGAGGAAGGCAAAAAGTCCTGGGATGACCCTGCAAAAAGGGCCAAGTCCAACAGTAGCACGTTACTCCGGAACCTATAAAGGATTAGTGGTGAATTAGTATAGTGAAATATTAAATTCATTTGAGAGGTGGACATGTTAGTCTGTTATTTGCATTGAAAGGATAGTAGAGGGAAGGATTTAGGCATTTTGTTTGTTTTGGAGGTCATAGCAGTAGGAGGAGGCTTGGGATGAGTAAAAGGGATGTGGAGGGGGAAGAGTCAGAGGGAAAGGTTTAGAAGGGCTTGTTTTGGGGGATCAGAATAGTAAGAGGTATGAGTTGATGCAAGGAGGGGTAGAGCAGGGAAAAGTCTAGATCAGGTTATTTTGGGGATCATACTAGTGGTATGGGATGAGTGAGAGAGTGGAGGTAGAGGATATATTGATAGAGGTATAGGGTGAGAAATAGGGTAATGCATTGGAAAGCGTTGTAGAAAGAGGTTTGAGATGAGTCCAAGAGTTGAGGTAGAGGGTATATTGAGAGAGGTATACAGTTAGAAATAGGGTAGTGCATTGTATATGCTGAATTAGAAGAAAAGTAATAAATATAGATCTATAAGTAAATCGAAGGTATATAGATGCATAAAGGAAGTAAGTATATGTAGATTAAAGATGTATTGAATAAACTCTTACAATGTTTAGGAATGGACTTAGACAATGTAGGGGTACAGGGATCATGCACCTGTACCCTCACCAGTGGTATAGTGCACCC
Organism: Calotriton arnoldi; assembly: GCA_963921515.1. Lineage (NCBI taxonomy): Eukaryota > Metazoa > Chordata > Amphibia > Caudata > Salamandridae > Calotriton > Calotriton arnoldi. Next base: position 772,303 of record CAWUFW010005868.1, read on the forward strand.
AGCTAGAGGGGTGGCTTACCTATGCCATGGCAGTGGATTGTAGGCATGGCATGCAAGGATGTGAGCCATGTCCACTTTTCACTTTGTTCTGCACCAAAACACACTGCCTGCAATGGGGGTGGTGGTGTGGGGTGTGGGGTGTGGGGTGTGTGTGTGTAGGTGTGTGTGTGTAGGTGTGTGTGTGTGTGTAGGTGTGTG